>VWZN01004116.1:93123-128997 GCA_013396955.1 Regulus satrapa | reverse complement strand
GGGCGGCGGCGGCGCACGGGGCAGGATGGCGGCGGATGCGACGCGGGGCCCGGCGGGGAACATGGCGGCGGGATGGAGCGGGCGCTTCCCCGGGGCTGCGCTCGGAGGTGCGGAGCGGGAGCCGGGGTTTGCGGGGATTTCCCTCTGCTTCCCAGCGGGAAGGGTTTGGGGTTAGGGGGCGCTTCTCTCTGCGGGGCGAGGGAGGTTTGGCCTGTCAGGAGTCCCGGTTTCCCGTGGGGCTGGGAAAGGGATGTGACCCGCTGGTTATTTCCTTTGAATTGCTCTCGAATTAAACAGAGAGCTGTGATCCAGCGCGAACAGTGGCTGTGGGTCAGGCGGTGGCTGCTGTAGGCTCCTGCTAGGAGTGGATTATTCCTGAGGCTCCGTTGGGCAGAGCACGCTGCTGATTCAAGTCAAGGCTGCGGGTTCAGCCCCTGGGCTGTTCGTGTAAAACTTGCACTCCGCGTTCCTTGTGGGTCCCTTGCAACTGAGAGTGTTCTGTGATTTCTCTCAGAGGAGGAGAAAATTGTCAGGAGAGACTGTCAGGCTGCAGGAGGAGTTTGGGTGAATTGCGCTCAAATTCAGAGCGTGACAAAACCTTGACTTTGTCCGTTTGTCTTTTAGTTTGTCGCTGATGGCATCTTCAAAGCTGAGCTGAACGAGTTCCTGACTCGGGAGCTGGCTGAGGATGGATACTCCGGAGTGGAGGTCCGGGTCACTCCGACCAGGACTGAGATCATCATCCTTGCCACCAGGTAACTCAGCCTTCCTGAGCCAGGATGCTCTGAAAGCTCTTTGGGATGGCTCCAGTCTCACTTCTGGGGACACTTTTCTCAGTTGTCCTGTACTTACTTTCCTGCAGAACTCAGAATGTCCTGGGAGAGAAGGGGCGCCGGATCCGGGAGCTGACGGCTGTGGTGCAGAAGAGGTTTGGATTCCCCGAGGGAAGCGTGGAGGTAAAACCGCCTCGGGAACCCCGTGGTGCAGTTGGACTCGTGGTGGCAGGATGGTGTCTCTGCTGAAGGGTGGTTTCAGGAGAACTTGGGCCATGTATTACTTGGCCACAGAAATACTCCTGCACTGAAATACGAGATGAATTACAGAGAAATTGTTCTGCTGCTGGAGGATCTTTGAGAAGCAGAACATAAAGTGACACACCACTTTATATTTGATTTTATTTTTGATCCTTATTGTTAGGGGTGTTTTCCCAGGTGAAAACACTTAAAGGGTCTATGCAACCCAAAAATTCTGTAGTTCTGTTCCATGAAATCTGCTCTGTTTACTGGTTTCTTGCTCTGGAACAAATCAGAGAGAAGGGGAATGTGTGCACTGGGGTGGTGCTCATTTATTCCAGCTTGGCCAGTGCTGCTGGGTCACCTTATACAGGGAAGGGAATGTAGGATAAACCTGTAAACGTGGAAGGATTAACTGGATGGAATGTAGAGAGTAGAGTAGAATGAAGCTCGTGCATTCTGCTAAAGTAAAAGTTAAATTTACTGTGAGGCGGTGAGGAACTGCCACAGGCTGCCCAGGGAAGCTGTGGATCCCTGGAATTGCTCAGGGCCTGCTTGGAACTACCCAGTCTAGAGGAACGTGTCCCTACTCGTGGCAGGGGTGGAAGTGGGTGATCCTCACCAGCCAAAGCGTGCTGTGGCTCTGTGATTCTCCCGGAGAAGAGCCTGTTGCGAGTGTGCCTCTCTCCTGTGCAGCTCTACGCCGAGAAGGTGGCCACGAGGGGTCTGTGTGCCATCGCCCAGGCCGAGTCCCTGCGCTACAAGCTCCTGGGAGGGCTGGCTGTGCGCAGGTGAGTACGGCAGCCTGCGTGTGGGGCAGCTGTGGGATCCCTGCACCATTCCCAAAAACGGCTCCTCTGCACTTTGAAGGTTTAACCTGGGAGTGCCGCGCTGTAACTTCTGTTCAGTCCACACTTACTTCTGGAGCGTTAGAGTATGTCTGGTTGCAGGTTGTCTGTGGGCACCAAGCTGCATGTATTCCTTTGGGAGTGGGTGGGTGGAGGAGTAGCAAGCAGCATTTCCTGCCTGCTGGCCGTGCTGTGGCCCTGCTGTCCCATCCCCTCGGTGATGAGGCGATGACGAGTCAGAAGCGGGTGGCTGTGCTGGCGGTGCCTCCGCGGTGCCACGTTCTGTGGGGCTGCGTGAGCTCCTGCAGCAGCAGCCTCCTGTCACCAGTGAATGATCCTGAGGCATTTGTCTGAGAGGGGATGGGAGCTGCGCTCCTGGCAGGCGAAACCGAGATTGGAATTATGGTCAAATTCCTCCAGGCATTGCTGTGGGTCTGGCAGAGTGGGCTCATGGCTTGGCTGTCCTCTCCCTGCAGAGCCTGCTACGGTGTCCTCCGCTTCATCATGGAGAGCGGGGCCAAGGGCTGTGAGGTCGTCGTGTCCGGCAAGCTCCGAGGCCAGCGGGCCAAATCCATGAAGTTTGTGGATGGCTTGATGATCCACAGTGGGGACCCAGTGAATTACTACGTGGACACAGCCGTGCGTCACGTCCTGCTCCGGCAGGGTGAGTGCCTGGCGTGCAGATCCCTCTGCAGCTTTGTTGGGTTCCTTCTCTAGAGCTTCAGAGACAGAACAATTCCACTCCTGGCATCCCGCTCCTGCAGGTTGGAGATTTCCCACTTGGCAGGATGGAGATTTCCCACTGGCATCCATGGGTTGAAACTCACATGATTTTGATGCACTTCGGATCTCACAGAGTAGTTCAGTTGTGGTGCTGTGGATACTTCAGACTCTGAAAATCCTGTGTTCTTGGGCTTTTGCAGCTTGAACCCTCACTGTGGGATTTGAACATTACATCTAAAGTAGAAGTCATCAAGGGGCTTTCAGCAGCCAGTGTGGTCATACCAGGTCATCCTCTTCTCCACTTCTCAACTTCCAGATGAAGTGCCTGTTGCCTGGGTTTAAGAGCCCTTGACAGTTGGGCTTCTGGTTTTCCTGGCTCCTTAGGATAGGCAGAGAGAGCACAGGTGCTTCTTCAAGTGTCAGCCAGTCTTCCCAGCTAAACCTGCTTCCACTTGTTCTCCCTCCTGGGAAAACACAAATGACTTGTGTGTCTTAACTGGCTTTGGGTTGATTAGTTGCTGAACTGCTGGGATAGAGATCCCAGCACAGCCAGAGCTGTTCTCCACCTTCCCTTCGGTGATGATGCGATGACGAGTCAGAAGGGACCTCCTCGTGTCACTGCAGCCTGCTCTGTGCCACGTTCTGTGGTGCTGTGCTAAAGCTGCCTTGGCCAGGATGTCCTGCTCATTGGATGATTTAGAGGCATTTGTCTGAGAAGGGATGTAAAAGAAAAATTTCCTAGAAAAATGAGCTGAGGAAGAGGGCAGAGTTTAAAAAACAGGCTAAAATGAGTTGAGGGTAGAGCTGCAGTCAACCATGGCAGTGAGTTGAGTAACTTCAGAAATCCAACTTTAGGTTGCTCCAATTTACAACACTAATATAAAGTCACAGTAATTGAATGTTTAAGTTGTAGCATTTCTGCATTAGTGTTGTCAGCAGAGCTTCAATGTGCAGAGATATTTTGTAGCCTTAGTGCTCCTCCCTATGAATTTGTGCTGATCTATTTTGTGTCTCCCTTGTCCTGTCACTCTCTACAGGAGTACTGGGAATCAAAGTAAAGATTATGTTGCCTTGGGACCCCAGTGGAAAGATTGGCCCCAAAAAGCCTCTGCCAGACCACGTCAGCATCGTGGAACCCAAAGAAGAGATTTTGCCCACCACTCCCATTTCAGAGCAGAAAGGTGGCAAACCAGAGCAGCCAGCCATGCCTCAGCCAGTGCCCACTGCCTGAGGGGTAAGTTCCTGGGAGCAGTGGGAGGGAGGTGTGCTGAGGATCCATGCAGGAAAGGTTTCAGGCCACCAAAAACCCTGGAAGCTGGGATTTTGGGAAGACAAGCCGCTATGTTGTGTCCAGTTTGAGCGCTGCACTGTGTGAAGAAGGGGACAGGGTTCAAGGCATGTGGCAAAGCAGCTCAGAACACTCCTCTGGAGATGAGGTGATGGATCTGCCCGCATGCCTTGTTCTGTGTTGTGTTACATAGCCTGGATTGTTAGAGTTGGAGTGACGTGGGGTGGGTGCCCTGGATGTGTTGGTGTTGTACCAGCTTCTACCAGTGTGCAGCTGGCAGCACAGGGAATCTATTCCTCTTATTATTCATCCTGTCCTGCTCCAGGATCCAGTTTAGGACAACCTTAGAGGCCACATAACAACAGTTTGCAGGCTGCTTTTGTAAGGAAAGCAGATTGTAAGGAAGTAATCACAGTTTGAAGTCTTACCAAGGAATCTGGCACGAGCTGCCTCAGTGGGGAGGAAGGGGGGATCATTGGCCAAAAAGCAGGAAAGGAGAAATGCAGTTTAATTGGAAAGCTTGCTTTGTTCTTTGTTTAGAATAGAATGGTGGTTGTGGAAAAGGGTTTTCCCTCAGCTCACTGAGTGTTTTGTTTCTCGTTGTAGGGTTTGCAACATCTGCAACCAGAAGCTTGTCTGTCCTGAAAACATCTCTTAATAAAATCACAAAAGACAGTGTTTGTGAAGGTGCTTTTTTTTTTCTTTTTTCTTTTTCTTTTCTCAAGATGTACTCCAGGATGACCTTGCTCCCACCATTGGTGTGGAAGGAATTCTGTTGCTGTGTTCCCCTTCTGGAGTGAACTTCACCAGATCCTGATCCAGACAAAGTGGGAATAAAGCACCTATGATGGAGCTGGAGCTGCAATCCCATGTTTAGAGGGCATGGGTAGCTCGTGCTCCATGCAGTACTGGGGGCTGTTCCCTACCTCAGTTCCTTATCCAGTGCTTCTTTTTTTTCTTTTTTTTCTGGCACTTTCCGGGGGAATGCAGCTCCTGTTAGGGTCAGGAAACTTTGGATGTGGATTTGTGGGGTGAGAGCAAAAGTGACACTCAGGATTTCAAACCTTCTGACCTAAGCTGAGAGATGGGAATATCTGGTGCAGGAATGGGAAGAGACAGGCACATAACAACAGATAACATATGTGCAGGATAAGTTTAGATTTTGAGGAATTCAAAGCCTGTTTGTTGCATGCAAGCTTTGTTGTTTAGGAATAGCTTTCACATCTACATTGCTGTTTTTAGGAGGTTGCTATGCAGGAGCTAGGCTGGCAACTTTGGGAACTGGAATTTTGAACTGGTCTGTCTAGAGAGCCTCAGCCTTGCTGTTCCCAGCTTCTCTGCACACCTGGGAATTTGGTTAAGTTTCAAAAACAAGATTTGCCTTCTTAAGGTGTCAGTGGGCGATTTCAGGTTTCTCTGTTTAAAGATTTAAATAATTAATATAAATATACTAATGCCATCATTAAGTATTTTTATGAATTTGCATTTGAAAATAATCTGAAAAACAAAAAAAAGGACAAAGCAGCTCTGTCAGATCGTAGGAGCAGGAAATGTGTGAAAGTGGGAAGATCTGAAGCAATAAAAGTCATACCCAGTTTTGCATGTTGTCTCTAAATTCCTAAACGTTCCCATGTGGTAGATGGTGATGGTTAGAAATCTCTCCTGCTACTTCTGGGGGAGGGGGGGGGCTGGATTTCTTGGGGATTGTTCCACTTCTTCCTAGTTACAAGCTTTCCAACCCTGTCCATTACCCTGTTAATCTCACAGTGCTGGTCACTGGTAGAGTCAAGAGATGCACAAGTAATGGGGAAGAGAAAGCTCCAGAGATAGCTCAGAGCCACTTGCAGGGCCTGAAGGGGCTCCAGGAGAGCTGGAGAGGGACTGGGGACAAGGGATGGAAGGACAGGACACAGGGAATGGCTCCCCAGAGGGCAGGGATGGATGGGATATTGGGCAGGAATTGTTCCCTGTGAGGGTGGGCAGGCCCTGGCACGAGCTGCCCAGAGAAGCTGTGGGTGCACGTGTGAGCTGAACACCTTTTCCATGTGTCTTGGTTGGAGTTAACACCACCCTGAGCTGTTTGAAAAAGCTCCAAAAGATGAGGGAGCTCATTCAGTTCCCTGTGTCTTTTGGGTGCTTCCCTTGGACAAAAACCCCTGAAGTTGAGCTGAGGGTAGGATGAGCTCAGGAACTATGGAAAGCTTTGAAATTAGTTTCAATATTGCTATTCTAAGATGATTGTGGTGGTGCTGCAGCTGGCTTCTGTAATTCCAATTGAGTGAAAATAAGGAAGCACATGGTGCTTTTCCAGTGTGGGAGGAACTCCACAGGGTTATGTGTGCTTGCCCAGCCCAGGGAAAGGGGGACATGTCTGGGCCTTTAGTTTTGCTTGTGAGTGGCAGCTTTATCCCTTTCCAGCAGTAGCAGAGCATGGATTAGCAGGGTTCACTGCTGGATTTTCCACCTGGGGAATCTTCATCATCTTCAGCCTGCAGTTTTTTCCTCTATTTCCCCAGAGTGGATCCCAGCTGGAGGAACTTTGGCTTGGAGGGTCAGGAAGGTTGATTTCTGTGTGGCTGACAGCTCACTTTTTATTCTGCTAAATGGCCCAGCAGGACAGGGCAGTTGGTCCTTTACCTGTGGGGCATTTCATTTAATTTGTGTTGGATATTTGCAGTTTAAGGAGGAAACAGTGAAGGGAAAAGCTGCTAAGAGCATTCCTTTCTCACTGATGTGCTATAGAAATCTGTCTTGTGTATTCAGTAATTTTTGTCTGTAGCTGCGACGTTAGGGTGTCTTGGGTTTAAGGGTTACAAGCAACAACCTCCCTAGGTTTATTTTCCTCTACAAGGGATTCCAGCCACCAGGGATTAATTGAAAAAGTTTTATTGCAAAATTACACAACTGTCAACGTGCGGTACAAGAACAGACAATAAAAGCCATCAGACACCTGCATCCACATGATGCAGATTATTCACAATATCCCACAGTGTGTTCTAGCCTTGCCCACCCCTTTCACCCCCCCCAGCCCAGCCTCCAGAACGTTCTGCGTGTGGGTTCAGTGCGCTGAATCACCGGGAAGTGTCCCATGTTTGGGGACATCCCTGGCATTGCCTCCTGCCTCCCAGCACCCGGGAATATGCAGTATTGGGCTTCTATGTCAGCAGGGAAAATTGGCAGGGAGATAAAGCAAAGCCATCTAGATGCTCCATGTTGGTTTCAGAGGACTGGCAATTCCTTTGGGATGCGTGGATTTTCCTCATTTCCATAACCTCAGTATTTGCCTTGTGGAATCTCTCAGTGCATGGCAAGTGCTGCAATTCTCCTGGGATAACATCAGCTCCTTTAAATAGTACTGACCTGCTGATATCCCTTGAAGAGAAGTTAGGAATAGCCCAGATCAGGCTGCTGATTATTACCCGGAACCTGCTAATTATCAGACATAAATATAACTATAAATACCTTTGTTTTTCAGGGTTCCCTTATCCAGGTCAGCAGACAGGGAGCTAAAGTACCATGGAGCTTCAGCAGAGCATAATTAGGAAGTCAGGTAATGGCAGCTTTAAAGCTTTGTGTTTAATTAAGCAAGTAAGTGGAGGTGAACCTGATCCTACCTCCCTGGGAGAAGCCAGCCAGCAGTGCCTTGGGTCAACTCCACAGGGAGTTGATTGGAGCCAGCTTTGGTCCAACCCAGGAGAGAGCCCTGGCAGAGTCTTTCCCAGCCCTACAGGCTGATGCAGAGCACTTGCAAGAGAAGCGAGTTCTCTGCCTGGTACAACTGCCTGTTTAATTACAGGTGTTGGCCCCTCAGTGATCCCAAGGGGTGGAGTGTTGAAGGGACCTCAGATTACTCTTTCTAGAAACTCAAAGAGCTGTGCTTTGGGTTCTCCCTGACACCCCAAAACCCTTTAGTTCTCCATAAAGTGTTGATCCAAGATGCTCTTGGCTTTTATGCTTTCCCTAAGGAAACTCTTGCATCAAACGCAGAGCACAGGGTTAGGCAGGACAGAAGGGCACAACTCCATACAATTCTCTACATGCTGCCTCCTGCTCTGCTCTAGGGCTTTGCAGGGGCTGGACTGCACAGCTGACCCTTGGAGCTCTGTTACAGCCCTGGAGAGAGCAGAGAGAAGCGGGGAACAGTTTTGGGGCGGTGCCACAGGGCACCCAAGTGGGAGAAAAGCGGCAGCGCTAAGCGTGCGGTGGGATGGAGGCGTTTGGGATGGGAGGGTGGGTGCCTTGGCAGGGCTGCTGGAGCAGCAAGGGACTGAGCAGGAGACGTAACCAGTGCAGGGAGGACCTTGTCTTCAACGTGGCCACCTCAGCTGACTCCCAGTGACCCTCTGGTGCCAGGCTCCCCTGCTTCTCTCTGGAGGTGGGTTTGTGCAATCTGGATTTTGGGGTGAGGTAAAGTGTACGCTGGTTTTTGCTCACAATGCACCCTGGTCTGAATAGCACCCATGGTTCGAGAAGGATACAAAATAGTGTTTCCCATTTGTCAAAATGCCCCCCTAAAACACACACACAAACCAAAGCCCTGGGAAAAAAAACCAACCCAACCTAAACAAACCCAACTACAACTCGTCGCGCATCTTGTCGCCTTTGGGCCTCACGAGCCTGCCAATGAAGAGGATGGAGTTGGTTTTAGTGTCCTTGATCATGAAGATGAAGGGGTGGTCAGCGTAGAAGAGTTTGGGGTTTCTCATCTCCTCTCGGCCATAGATGTCAGCGTCGTAGGGGTTCCCTTCTGTGTCCCATTCCAGAGCAGCAGCATGGAACACGTTGGACAGGTAGAGGTCTTTCTTGCCAGAGATCTTGGACAAGTCAGCCTTGGTTTTGTCAATGGCTTCTGTCAGGCCCAGACCACCCAAGTGTTTCTAGGAGGAGACAAGAGGTCAGCAACCCTCCTGGAGATGGCACAGTGCAAGAGGGAAGAGGGGCAGCAGGCATGGATAACCCACCATCCCCCCCTGTCTTTCCTCCCATCCCAGAGAACTGTAAGGCCCAGCTGTTCAAGGACTTCCTTTACCTGAAGGTCGTGGCTGACTTCCAGGACAACTTTTGGCAGTGAGATGGCCACTGATCGCTTCTTCATCTTGCCAGTCCAGGTCTTGAGCTGCTCCTTGTTCAGCAGTTTCTCTACTCTCTCCAGAGGCTCCACGTGGTTTGGCATGATGAAGATCATGCTGGAGAGCTTGTGAGCCAGTGGCATCTCTACCACCTGGAGCTTCTCTGTCTCATCATCGTAGTAATTGTAGAGACCTTGAAATCAGAAGCAGGGGACAGTGAGAGGTAGAGCAGAGGCAAAGTGAATTCAGCCTTGACTTTCCCTGACCAGGAAGGGAAGAGAGTCTGGACACCCTTTTGGCAAGTGGCCCAGCATTATTGGAGTTGGCTGTGGCTCTCATTTGTGTGATGAGCCAGGATTTGTTCCCAACAGCCAAGCACCTCATAGTAAACATGGATTCTCTCTGCTCACAGGAAGACTGAATCAGTAGAACAAACACTCCCCTGCTTTGTTCTCTCTCATGAGACAAAACAATCTTGGAAGCAGCTGGTGTAAATCAGGGTGACAGAGAACAATGATCCTGACTCCAGCTGGCCTTGGTGTGGGACAGGAGGTTTTCCGCTTACCTGTGCGGTGCATCATGGGCACTCCCACGGTGTAGGAACGGGTCACCATGAAGCCACGGTTGTCCACCATCTTATGATGGAACTTCTCATCCCAGTGAGCTACAGGAGAGAGAGAAACACAGCTTGTAAGAACGGGAATGGGCGGTAATTCCACGCACAGTTCCCAAACACTGACCAAGAGCTGCCTCCAGTGGACGTAGGATTTGTCCACCTTTCCTTGGGGCTGTTAAAAGATCTTGAAGGCTCCTCCCAACCCAAACCTTTCCATGAATCTGTGTGTTGGCTCAGGAGGTGTTTTGGGTCACTTGTACCAAGAACTGAAGGTAGTACTTACGCTTGAAGAACATGGCATTGACAATGAGGGCCCCATCAGTTTTCTCCACATCTTTGGTGACCTCGGGGAGTTTCCCATCTGTGGTCTGGGCTGCCCACTCATTGATGGACTTGAGGGCGCTCCTCTTGTCTCGGAAGTTGATCTTGGAGTGCTCGTAGTTGTAGTGCTTCTTGCTGTTCTTCACGAAGTCCTCGGCGAAGGTGATGGAGGCGGGGCCGTAGAGGCGGTTGCCAATCTTCCAGGTGACGTTGCGGGCAGTGCTGTTGCTGACCTCGCTGAGGAGCTCGGACAGCCCACTGTGCACGTACTCATCGTTCAGCTTGTCCGCACTCAGCACCGCCTTGGCCTGCGAGGCTGTCGTGGCCTTGCCCCCGAGGGACACGAGCCCGAGGGACGAGGCCACGACCACGGGGGACAGCAGGATGTTCTCCATGTCCTTGTCTTTGGCCATGGCGTGGTAGAGGTTGAAGGCCAGCGTGGTGCTGCGCTCGGCCAGCGTGGTGGCCTTGTCGCTCAGCTTCCTGTCCTCCGAGGGCACGGCCGCAGCCAGGCCCAGGAGGGCCAGCCCCATGATAATCCACATGGCTTCAGTAGCACCCAGCACCTCCCAGGACCTGCTGAGCAAGAAAATTCACCGTCAGCATGATCCAAACCCTTCCTGGAGCATCCAGAGATCCCATGGGCTCTTCCAGAGAAACCCACTCCTTAGTTCCAGTGATAGTGACATTGCCCCCACACTTCATTGGGGTGCAGCCATCCCAAGTCTACCCTGAGCAACAATTTATCTTCAGGAGTGGAGGCTGCATCCTGAGAAGCAGAGCCCTGTGCATTTGGAATGAAAACTTCCTTCCTAAGCAGGTTCCCTAAATTCCAATGATAATGTAAATGATTTAAGGAAGGGTCAGGTAATGTAAGCAACAAGTATTCTTCATGTGCTCTGACAGGGTGAGGGGAATGCAATGGCTTTAAAAGTGAAAGAAGACAGGTTTTGTGTGGATATGGGGAAGAAATTCTTCCCCGTGAGGGTGGGGAGGCTCTTGGCACAGAGTGCCCAGAGAAGCTGTGGCTGTCCCTGGATCCCTGGAAGTGTCCAAGGCGGGGCTGGATGGGGCTTGGAGTAGCCTGGGACCGTGGAAGGTGTCTGCTGCCCATAGTAGGTGGGGAGAAAGGTAGTCTTTAAGGTAGATCCCTTCCAACCCAGCCATTCCATGATTCTGTCCCCAGAGCAGAACAAAACTGTGCCCTTATTTGGAAAAGCTGATTTTTTTTTGTGCTGCCCCTTGATCCAAAGGCAATTGCAGGCACTGAGTGTCAAGGGCCGTCCTCTCTGGGTACCCCTGCCCGGGCCCCAAACTCTCAGCTTCCTTAGCACTAGATGGAGCATGTGAGCTTCCACCAAGCAAAGCCAGAGGCAGCCCTAGAGAAGATCCTGCACTGTCTGATCAGCTCTGTTCGTTTTTGGTTTGCCTGTCCAGCGCTGCCGGGGAGCTACTGGGACAGAGCGAGGTAGGGGAGCCTCATTTTCCCCAGCAGAGCCTTCAGTTCATGCCTTAGGTGCGTGGATCTCATTCCAACGTAGGTGGACCCATCCCCAGCAAGGGCTCTGAGCTCCCAGCTCCGGTACATGTGCAGTCTGACCAGTCCTAAGTGCCTGGAAGCCCTTTGGAGCTCATCTCACACCTTCCCTCCCACTCAGCAAACCTTCCCGCTGGCAGCTCCTCAGGCCTTAAATTCTCCCTCCAGCTTTTGGGGGCCTTTCTCCTCGACAGGACCCGCATCACTACTCTGAAGCTGTGTTCCTTGGTGGTCCTGTCCTGCCAGCTTGCTCCTGCCCAGCCTCAGGGGCTGTCCCTGGCATGG
Source organism: Regulus satrapa (assembly GCA_013396955.1). NCBI lineage: Eukaryota > Metazoa > Chordata > Aves > Passeriformes > Regulidae > Regulus > Regulus satrapa. Next base: position 117,297 of record VWZN01004116.1, on the reverse strand, counting down.
GAGGCCGGGAAAGGCTGCAGCAGGGTTAAAGTATTCCGGGCAGGAAGCGAAGGGCCCGCTGGGATTACATATGGAAGGAAACACGCAGCACGTAGCCCCAGGCACAGAGAGTGCGCAGTTCCACCAGGGACCCTTTGCCAGAGTGGGAATTACGTAGCCTCGAGAGGGAGGCGATTACAACCTAAAATCCTTTATGGGAGCAAGGCTTCTGTTAAAGGGAAGAGCCATCCTGGCTGCCTCAAGAGCAAAGATTAGTGCAATAGGCTCAAAACTGCCCTCCACACTCTTTTTTAAGGGCAGCCAGGGTGACAAACGCTGGAAGTCTGAGGAGGTTCCTTCTGGTTTTCTGTTTCCCCTTAATTTCTAAGGATACCTTGAAACTGTTTCATAGTGAGGTCAACGTTTGCCTTTTTCTTTCTGAAAGAAAACAGATAGGTGGAGTAGTTCTCTTGTGAGCAGAGGGTGGTCTGCACTGCTACATCAGCCTAAAAAAGCCAGTTCCTTCCTTCAGGGCCGGGTGACAGATTTGGGCTCTGCTGAGTCACATAGCCCAAGATGGAGGAATATTGCCCATTCTTGGATTATGGGTGAACTCATAACCCATGGTGAAAATTGAGGGAATGTGGGGAATGCACAGCCAGCAACATCCTCTCCCGGGATGGCGAGGGGGGACGCCCAGTGCCAGCGTGGCATTCCACAGCCTTCCCTGGGGCCGCCGGGACCCGCTCTCCTGGCAGGATTTGGAGGTGCACCCCTCGGAGGGCTGGGTTTCTCCCAGGAGCAGGACGGAGCTGCAGGGCATAAGGCCATTTCCATGTCACCAGAGGGATGTGGCACTCGGTGAAGTCAGCAGAAGGACGGCTCGGGCCGTCCTGTGGCAGGAGGCTGCAGGGAGAGCTCTAATTCCTGCACTGGGATGGTGCCCAGGGTCCTGGAGGCTCCCAGGCTGAGCCAGAGCGGGGGCTGCAAGATTTCACTCACACCGAGCTAAAGCTTCCCTTATCCACCTTTTCTTTTTCGTCATTCTCTGAAAGCTTCTCCTGCAGGTTCACTGCGACCACCTCTTGCGAACTGGAGGCGATGGGGGGGGGATTTTTAATACCTTTCCTCAAAAACCCAGAGCCAGCTCCTGGGACAGTCTGCACCCCTATCCCCCAGTTCCACCCACCCCATTGCAGCCTACTCCCCTTCTCCCATGCCATAACCCTCCCCCCGATTGTTTTGTCCAGCCGGGAGGCTGCAGAACCCCAGAATCCCTCCCCACCCTGCTGCAATCTCAGCTCGGTCTCCACCCTCCCAGCCCGGGGGTCCCTCGGGTCCCCCCCTCTTACCTGCGGGGTCGGGACGCGGCTTTGCTCGGCTCCCTGTGCACCTCCCGGTCCTGCGGAGGAGGTATATAAGGGGCCGGGGAGAAACTTCTGGAAAGTTGGGAAAACCCTCTCAAAAATGCTTGGGAGGGAGAGGAAGGGGAGGATCCGTCCCGGCTCTCTCCCGGCCTGCCGCCAATGGCAGGGAATGCCGGCCCCGCGCTGCCGAAGGGGGGTCGGGATGGATGGGGGGATGCTGTTCCTCCTCCTGCCGGCGTGCCTGGAGCTGCCCCTGCCTGTCCCCTGCTGTCCCCTGCCTGAGCCCAGCCCGGCCTTGCAGCAGGAATATGGGGAACTATTCCCTGTCCATGGGAATGGTTATGGAATATATATGGTTTTGCCTTTTGACAGGGCTCAGGCTCATCTTGCTTCCATCCTCTTCCTGCCCCTGGCATCTCCTGCAGCTGGATGGTTGTTGGCACCAAAGGCAGGTAGTGATGGATTTATTTTTCTGTTTCTGGGCTGTCACCCTCCATATGAAGTCAGTGGTGGTGCAAAGGGCTTCAGTCACGACTGGAGCAGTCACAGGCAGCCAATGTTTAACACCTCCTGCCATCTGAAATGTGCCCTGATTGATGACCCCCAAGAGAGAAGAAAAGGCTCCAGGGAGAGCTCAGAGCCCCTGGCAGGGCCTGAAGGGGCTCCAGGAGAGCTGGAGAGGGACTGGGGACAAGGGATGGAGGGACAGGACACAGGGAATGGCTCCCACTGCCAGAGGGCAGGGAGGGATGGGATATTGGGCAGGAATTGTTCCCTGTGAGCGTGGGGAGGCCCTGGCACAGGGTACCCATAGAAGCTGTGCCATGGAGAGGTTTCTGCTGAGTCACAAGTGTTGAAGCTCAGATTGAGCCCCATCACGTTTTTGGACAGCACAGGATTGTTTTCATGGCAGTCTGGGACATAAGGATATTCGAGGTACCACCCACCTCATGGATGGTTACCTCAGCAGAAGGATGCTGCATCCTTGTGTTCTTTAACTGCTGTCTAAGTCTCCCTTTTAATCACACTGTAATTTCACTTTTATCCCTAATTTTGGCTCTGCCAAGTTTTTCTGCCTCTCTCTGAACACAGGGGCCTCAGTAGGTCTCAGCCTCCTATTGCTGAAGTAGCAAACAACATCTGATTTTTCCTTCCGGTTTTGAATATTCTGCTTGTTGTCTGCTTGTTACTTTGAATATTCTACGTTGTCTTGGAAGCACCTGTCTTGCTTTGGAATCGCCATTCCATTTCCCTTAATAGTCTACTCATTCTAGAAGGTAGCATCAGAAAGTGACATTTTTCTTCCATCTGAACTGTTCATGAGAGTAGATATTTCTCATCTCAAACAAGGGGAGATCTTTGAGCCCTCCTTGTGAAAAAAGTCTCCATTAGCTGCAACAAACCTGGTGCTCAGTGATGTTTGAAGATCTGTACCTTCAGGGAGGGATTTAGTGGAAAAAGAGCTTTGGAATACCTTAAGCAACATATTTTGGTCCACTAGTGTATTTTGGTGCAGTTAGCTTTGCTTTGTCTGCATAAATGATCAACAATGGGGTTCCAGAGTTTTTAATAGCACAATTTTGGCTTTCTTAAAAATGAATTTGCTGATATCAAACCATCAATACTGAGGTAAATGTTACTGGTGTCTACCAGCAGCATGTGCCAGCTGAGAAATGAGAAAAGCTCCTTTAAACTTCCACTGTCAGCTGCTTTTCTCTGCCAGATTCTGAATCGCTCCACCTTCAAACCCTTTTCTGTAATTACTTCCTATGTAAGATTTTTTTTTTACCTTCCTAGTGAAATTTAAAATAAGCTCTTAAACTTTTAATTTTGATTTCTTTCACTGCCTCCCAGCACCACAGTCCTTTGACACTCCGAGGACTCTGTTCTTTAGTCCTTTGAAATGGCTTTGCCTCAATAACATGAATTTGGAGTAGAATGAAAGTAGTTGTGTCTGAGGCCTGGCAGCTCAGCATAAAGATATTTCAGATATTTCCTGATTTTTCAGTGTATATTTCAACCTATTCCTGCTGTTTCTACAGCACAACCTGGTAAGAGCCATAAAACCCCCCCCACAGAGCTCTGGGATGTGAATATGCAGAAAATGAGTCAATTCGGCCAAAACAACATCAAACAGCTTCATCTTGACCGTGAACGGTTTTGTTCAGGGCCAAAGTTCTGAAGAAATCAGGCTGATGTGCCTTGCTGGGGAGGATTCCTGCTGCTCTCCAGTGATTTCCAAGCAGACTGGGCTGTGCAGAGGCGCTCCCAGCCCCCACAGTGCCACGTAGGAGCTCCTCCAGCGGTGGGATGGGGACTGGGAAGGGGGAGCCAAACTGGGAGTTGCCGTCTTCCGTCTCCCCTGCTGGTGTAATGAGCAGTTCCAGCTGCCAAAGGGACACATCCACTCCTCCAGCACAGCTCCTCCCCTCCAAACCGCACTTGCGCAGGGGCAAAACTCGAGTTTCTTTTATCTGGAGTTATTTCCAGCATGGGTTGGCTTTGTGGGTTTAGGGCAGTGCAGATCCACTGAGCCTTAAAGTAAAATCCACCCAAAGTTTTTGTGACATGGATGTGATCCTGCAGTCCCCACAACAGAGCAGAGGGAGATTTCCAGGCCGTTGTTGCAGTGCTTGGAAATGCATGTGGCGGAGCTGCTGGGATGGAGAGCAGTGAAATCCAGCTATGCCAGGAGTCCAGTTCTGTGGGAAACAATCCATGTCCAGCCATGAAACACCCAGAGTTGTGCTGTCCTGTTTGTTTGGCTTCTTGTTTCAAGCAGTGTTACTAATTCACTTGATTATCTGTTGAGGGAGGGTTTTATTTCTATTAAAGCAGACACTGTGTGTTCTTTGTACAGGACTTTTTAAATATAAACTCCAGCAGCTTTGCACTTTCACCTTACAGTGACCCAGCAGACTCTTCCTGTTTTCCTGTGCTGGAGACAGTCTGTCATCTTCTGTGCTGCTGTGAGGCAGTGCTGGTGCAGGATTTCTGCTTTCCAGGATCATGGCTGAGAAGGGCAGGGATGCTCGGTGCCAGCAGTGAAGAGCCTTAAAATCACCCAGTGCCATGGCAGGGGCACCTTGCACTGTCCCACATTGCTCCAAGCCCTGTCCAACCTGGCACTGGGCATTTCCATGGGTCCAGGGGCAGCCATAGCTTCTTTGGGCAACCTGAGCCAGGTCATCACCACTCACACAGGAAGAATTCCTTCCCAATATCCCATCTAACCCTGCCCCCTGCCAGTGGAAAGCCATTCCCAGTTGTCCTGTCCCTTTCTGCCCTTATAAAAAAATTCCTCTCCTTTTTCACAACTGGAAGGGACTCTGAGCTCTCTCTGGATCCCTCTCTGCTCTAGACCTAGACAGGCCTTGTCTGCTGCTCCAGGTCCTCAAATGCAAAGATTGTGGGGGAATTCTGCTTCCTGCCTCAGCTCAAGGACAAGTTTGGGATCAGCACTTTAATTTCCTCCCTGCACACCCTCCTTTGGCACTGTGAGCTCATTCACGCAGCCCCAGGCGTCCTGGAGCCGTGGCCTTGCTGGCAGCAGTGCCCTGCACTGGAGTGGGATCCCAGCCCTTTTCCCCCTCTCTGGCTCCCAGCCATGCCCAGGTCTGGGCTGGCTGGAGCTGGGAGGGCCCAGCTTTGTGTCAGCAGACAGCACACAAAGGATGGCAGTGGAGCTGAAAGGCTGCATCCCATGGATCTGTGCCCTGGCCTGTCTGGAGTGCCAGCAGTGAGAGCCAAACTCCCTGTGCCAGCCTACTGTGCCCAGAGCTGGCCATGCCAGCTCCAGCCTTTCAGGGAGCTCACTGGGTTTGCATGTCCTAAAGGGGCAAATTCTGTGGATCCTTTGCAAAGCACTGACCTCCTTCTGCTTCCTCAGCAGCTCTGGTGGAGGAGGAAGAGGAAGAGGAAAGGATTTGACTGCCATGGAGAAAATTCCCCATCCACGGCATCATCCAGGTGTGTCATGGTGCACAAACCAGCGAGGACAGGCTACAGAAGCTGCAGCTGCAGCTTTCCCACAGGGCACAGTGGAGAGAGATTCCCTTGATCCCAGTTTGTAATCCCTGTTTAATACTCCCAGAGAAAAGTTCAAAATCCACAGGGTTTCCTGCCAATGCAGCGAGGCAGGGGGGCGGAATTCCTCTGGTGCTTTTGGGTGGAAAGAATGACATCCGTGTGGCCTCAGCAGAGGGCCAGCACGGGTGATGGCAGGTTGGATTGCAAGCCCCTGCATCCCACACCTTCTGGGAGCTGGGCTGTGGCAGGAGGAGATGGAATCCTTGTGGATGTGGCAGGAGGGATTTGCAATCCCTTGGAAGGACCCAGTGGGCTGTGGGGTCCTGTGCTGTTCCTACACTGATTCAGGGGCTCTGGTTTGGGGTTGTGGCAAGTCAAGAGGACTCCAGGATGCCCTTTCCAGGCTAATGTTTGGACTCTGGTCCTAGAGGACTTTTCCAACCTTAAACTCTGTGATTCTAAGTTCAGCACTGAGGAAGTGCACTCCTTACCCTCTCCCTTCTGCCTCACAGTGACTGGGACTGGCTGGAGCCTCCCAAAAAGCAGCCAAAAGGAAAAGCAAGCTTGGTTTGTCAGCCACATCAGCCTCACAGGCACAGGGGCCATCTCAAGGACACGATGTGAGTGCACCAGGGCTTTGGGATGCTGCAACATCAGTTTCCTCAGGGCAGCAAGGAATGTGCCAAGTCCAGGTTTTCACTCTTTATTACAGTCTTGTCTCTTCCTGGCATTTTCCAGGAGCATATGGGGATGTGAAAGGTCTGAGCTGTGCCTGCCCTTCTCATTTGGTGGAAGCTGAGAGGAGGCTGTGCTCCATACACTCCCCCCTCAGTGTTTCAGCCTCTCCCGAGGAAACCGGGATGTAAAAGGAAACCGTTTTTTCTGGAGCCAGCTGAGGGAACAGAAACGCCCCTAAACCCGAGCCTGGCTTGGAGAGGGATCCTCAGCCAGCCAATCTTCTGCTTCCAGCACAGCACTGCTCGGGGCTGGGAGGCGGGGTGGGCTCAGCCTGTGCTGTGTGTGCAAGTGTGTCACACAACTGCCTGTCTCCCCAGTCCTACTGCTGCCCCTAGAAGTTTTTCCCTTGTTGGGAATCAGGTTCCAAATGAGCTGAGCTCTAAAGCTGCCACTGTTGATGCCAAAGGAAGGAGGGGGCTGACTGCAGGACAGGGCTGGGGCTGCTGGGTTTGCTGCCTTGGGGACTTTGGGGGGTTGGTGCAGCAGTTTGGAGGCAGGAAAGGAGGAGGGGAGGGATGAATCCCAGGAAGGACACGCTGGGATCAGCACTGGGCAGTGGCCCAGCAGGAGGAACAAACGGCATGTGCAGTCCTCCTCAGCCAAGTGCTGAGGATGTGTAAGCAAAGGGATGCTTAGGAAGGGGCTTGGCAGCCTCTTTGTCTACTCTGCTCTTGCAGAGGCAGCAGAAAACTGCCCAGAGAGATACAACAGGAATCACAGGATCTCAGACTGGTTTGGGGTAGAAGTGATATTAAAGCCCATCCAGTGCCATCCCTGCCATAGACAGGGACACCTTCCACTACCCCAGGCTGCTCCCAGTCCTGTCCAGCCTGACCTTGGACACTTCAGGGATGGAACAGCCACGGCTTCTCTGGGCACACTGTGCCAGGGCCTCCCCACCCTCCCAGGGAACAATTCCTTCCTGATATCTAATCTCAGATATCTCCTTTAGTGTAAAACCAAACAGGAAAAGGGGTTTCATGCTTCCCTAGTTTCCAAGGGCCATGGCTTGCCCCAGTCCTGGGGACGTTGTGCTGGTCTGGTGGCACCAAACCATTTTGTGTCCAGATCTGAGTTGCTGCCGCTTTGCTTGGGATGACAAAATGCACCCACCTGGGAGGCAAATGTCCCTTGCCATAGGTGCAGATTGGGTCAGGGGGCTTAACCCATAACGTGGCAGTTTAGGATGTGTCTGCAAGAGGCCAGGATGTATTTCAGGATGTATCTCCAAGGCCCAAGGAAAAAAGTGACATCTTCACTGTGTCCCAAACATAAAACCCCACTTAGCCTGAATACTCCTGCCTGCTTCAAATATGCCAGCAGAAAATTGCAGTGGATTTTTCCCAGCTACTGTATGGATTCCCCATGACAATCTGGCAGGGAAGAAGTGGCAGATTTCTGGAAGATTCAAGGAGCCCACATGATGCAACCCTGCTGCATTCTTGCAGAGCAATGCCTGCTCCTAGGAGCTTCAGAAGGAGCCACTCACATTTTATTCCACCTGCCAGTGGGCTGCATCCACACATTAAAGACTTTTCCAGGGTCACATCCCTGTCCTGCCCCAGCTCCTGGCATTGCAGAGCCACATTCCCATGTCAGGGAGAGTTATGTTAATTTTGGAAGCAAAACCCACTCTCTGTTTTCTGTCTTTTGTAACTTGCAGGGAGGAAAGTTGTGTTTCACCCCGTGAACTTTTCTCTATTTCCCGTTTCAGAATGAAGCTAAAAAGGCTTTTTCCTGCTCTTCCCAAATGCGTTTAGAAACTCACAGGAGTGTTTAGTTTTGGGAATAGTCATGCACTTGGCAGTAAGAACAGCAAATATGGATCCTGGAGCAAGGGAAGCTCCGTGGCTGTTGGATGGGATCTGCAAGCTGAGTCACACAAGGCAGATCTGACTCATCACATCAGATCTGCATCTGCAGATGGCCCAGGATTTTATAAAGTTGAGCAAGGCTGATTATCCTCTATGAAAGCTGGGGAGACTGAGGCACAGAAGGTGAGTTTGGAGCAGAATCAGAGCCAGGCTGGTTTCTGCTGCTTTCCTTCTCCACAAGGATGCTGAGGGTTTACAGGGAGTCCCAGAGGCATCTTCTCCCTCTCTGCACAGACAGTCTGCTGAGGGCTGGAACCCCAGGATGTGGAGCTGCTCTGTGTGGGATTATCCCAGCTCAAATCTCATCCAGCAGAGATGGATCTCATGAGTCTTCTACATTTACAGAGCAGCCTCTGTATCCTTGTGTTCCCTTCCTGCTCCTGGTTACTCTGCCATAAACCCCAGGCAGAAACAGGCCCTGCTTTGTGTTTCTGTAGCTTGTGGGACCACGATTAATGCCTTTCTCTAACGTGGATGCCCAAACTGTGCTTCCCACAGTGGGAAGAGATGCAAGAGCTGCCTTGCTCAGCACCTCCAGGCAGCACAGTCCAAGCTCCTGGCCCAGCACTCAGCACATTGAACATTGCCTGCATGTCCCTGGATCTGACAGGCTGTTCCCAACACTGGAGGAGGCATCAGAGCTGCTGAATTTGGCTTTTTACAGAAGGTCTCTTGTTCAGCCTGGGGCAGAGATGCTTGGGAGAGGTGGGGTGGGAGGTTTAGGTGAATGAGGATCATTGTTTCACTCCTGATTCCCTTCAGAAAGGTGCTGGATGTTTCCCAGCCATGCACAAACAGCTTGGATCCAGTCTTTGAAATAATTTGCACTTCTAGACTCTGTTGGCTTTGACGTCAAGACCTGAATCCCCTGGGATCACTCCTGGTTTGGGACCCAGGGGATGCTGTGGTTACAAAGATATGTGTGAATCAAAACCTCTTACATCTGCCTGCTCCTCTCCTGCATGGATCTGGCTTAGCCCCATCCAGTTAGGAATTATTTCAAGCTCTTTTGCTGCCCGAACACAGACAAGCAGCAGCAAAGAACTTAAGGCAGCTCCTGAGTTTTTAACAGTTCAGGATGCAAGTCGTGGCTGCAGTTTAGTGGGAGGGAAGCACTCAAATCCTGAACTTCCAAGGGTTCCTGCTGGATATGGAATACCCAGTTCTGATTATTGTATTACTGTGTGCTGGACACACAGAATAGAAAATTTTAGATTAATAATAATAATAATAATAATAATAATAATAATAATAATAATAATAATAATAGAGAAATTGCAATTAATACATGGTGGAATTGTCTTCATTTTCCAAAGACATTGCCAAATTCAGAAATATCTTCAGTGACTGTGATGGTGCCTGTCTTGATCAATTAACAATTTAACTATGATTTTCTCCTTAATTCCAGTTAATAGAATAATCTGATCTGCTGGAGGCAAGTTCATCAAATGTGGCTTGCACAGTGAATCCACTCTGGGCTTTGTCTCTGATTCCCCATGTGCCATGAATCCAGGAGTTCACCGCTGCTTGAAGCTTTGCTGACTTCCCTGGCATTTGCAGGAAGGTCCATGGTCACCCTGTGGAAGCAGGTATGAAGTGGAAGGTGGGGCAGGATGGGGGGATACACAAAAAGCCCTGCAGGAATCTTGGGCACCACAGGGTTGATGGAGAGTCAGTGCAAACAAGTCCTTATGGGCATGAGAAGCACTGGGCTCATGGCACTGTGCACTCCCGAGGTCCTTTAGGGCCTCCTTACCTGTGCTGTCCCATTAGCTGGAAAATCCCTGTCCTCTGGCTTCAGGTAAGCAGATAATTGTGTGCCTTGATGCCAGCCCTGCATGCCTGGGGCAGCAGGAGCAGTGTCCTTGAGGGTGGGGTCAGGGTGAAAAGCCTCCTCCAGCTTTGACTGCCCCCAGGGTTTCTGTCTCCGGTCCCAGCTCCAATCCCACGCCCTGAATCCTGCACTGGGAATACACTTCTGGCTCTGTGTGGCCGTGGCCAAGAGTTTCCCATGCTTCAGAAAGTGCCATAAACCCACAATAAACAGCACAGCCCCTGCACTGCTGTCCCTGAGCTCCCCTGGTCCCCAGTGCAGCTGGTGCTTGAACACTTGGCAGAATGAGAATATTTAGCATTTCTGGGCTGCAGAAGTGTCAGTGTGGAAAAGGCTGCACCCAAGCAGAGAGACCAGCGGAAATAGATGGATTTAAAAATAGTGGAGACAGAGAGGGCCTGGCTGGGATTCAGGAGCTACAGAGAGCTGGGAGCACACAGATGCAGTTAGGGCACTGCAGGATTCGTTTGGACCCTGCTCCCACCCCCAGCAACCCTGGGCATGCTGCAGAGACCACCCCTGGCCCTGGCACTGCTCCCCTTTCGGGTGTTCCCCAGGGAGCAGTGCCCAGCCAGGATCCCACCCAGCTCCCCCACATCCCCTCCGTGCATCCTCAAAGCCAGACCCGCCCCCTGAGCCCCTCTGCGGGGCTGGGCACTGGCAGAGCCCTGGCTCTTGTCCCGCAGGGAATCTCTCCCGAGCCTGGGGAGCTGCCCCGGTCAGTGACATTCCCATTCAGAGTCCTGTGTCCCGGTCTCACTGCTCCCCCCGCTGCCCGGCTCTGGCACCATCCCGGGCTGGCTCCAGCCTTCCCCAGACACCAATCCCTGGAGGAGGAGCAGGAAAGGCTCTGTCTCCACCTCCCAGCCCCGGGATGTGCCCCAGCTGGGCGTCCTGGGAGCCCCCTCTGCCAGGGAGAGGTGCCTCCTTCCACCTGGCCTGGGAATGGTGCTCTTCCAGGCCAGTCCTGCCTGCTGGAAGGAGAAAAGCAGAGCCAAGAGGAGCAGCAGGGACCAGGAGGGAAAAATGGAAGCAAAGATGGATGTATCTTTTTCAGCATTATTGCTTGTTTGTTGTTTTTGTTGTTTTTTTTCTTTTTTGGGTTGGAAAGGACCTTAAAGATCACCAAGTGCCACCCCCTGCCGTTGGCAGGGACAGCTTCCACTGCCCAAGGTGCTCCAAGCCCCATCCAGCCTGGCCTGGAGGGGGAACTGATTTCAGACTCTGCCCAATATAATTTCAACTGGGATTTATTAGACTTATCACTAGAAATAAGATGATGATAGTATAGATAACCCCAAATTGTGGGAGCATGGCATGGGTGCCCGAGCAGCATGACAGGAGATTCCTTATGTCTTTCCAGCTTTCAGTTTTAAAGATGCTATTCTGCCTGGGAGCAGAGAGAGGGAGTCCTTCTCCTTCTCTTTGAGGGACCTGCAGGATCCTCTTCTCCTGAAGAGGGTTCCCCAGGCTGTCCAAATCCCAGTTGCCATGAGGATTATCTGAACTGGTCTTCTCTTTCCCATTCCAGGAATCTTTCCTTGTCTATCTCTTTCCAGGGAAGAAAAAAGAGAGACAAAAATCTGCAGGAGAATCTTGGCAGTGGGATGGCAGTGACTTAGAGCAGCTGTCACATAAAATCACACAATCATAATGGCACAGAATGGTTTGGGTCAGAAAAGACCTTAAAGCTCATCCAGGCCCACCCCCTGCCATGGGCAGGAGCACTTTTTACTGTCCCAGGCTGCTCCAAGCCCCATCCGTCCTGGCCTTGGACACTGCCAGGGATCCAGGGCCAGCCCCAGCATCTCTCTTTCTGGGACATGTCTGTGTGTCCTGGAGGGATGTGCCAGGGTACACAAGCAGCAGGCGATGGCTTTAGCAGGGAACAGGAGGGGCTGCCTTCCTACAAGAGACAAGGCTGGAGCCCCAGAGGGGGTTTGCAGTGATACCCTTCAGGTCTCCCACTCATCTCTGGTCCAGAACTGCAGCCTCTCAGTAAACAGCACCCAGAAAACAGGGTTTGGCTTGTAGGGAAGTGTTTTATTTCCTTTAATTAACTGGATCTGAACTGGATGGAGCCCAAGCCTGTTCTCAGTCACCAGCGAGCCCCGAGCTGTGCATGATCAGAGCTGACAGCCCCAGTGGTGCTGGTGCCAATGCCAGCAAACCCCACTGATTGACCTGAAAAACCCCTACAGGTCTGACACGAAACATTCATGCTCAGGGGATGGATATTTGAAGTGAAACCTGTGCAGCAGTTCCTGCTCAGATCCCCTCCTCTCCTGACTTTGCAATTGCCAGCAGTGAGGAAAATCCTTGCAGAGTAATTCAGGGATTGCTTACAGCCCCTTGCATTGGGATAACCAAGTGAAGCAGCAAGTTTTATCCTGTATCTATCCAGGAGAGAGAAATTAGAGCCTGTCAAGGCTCTTAGAGCCTGTCTGGGGTGATTTACCAGGCATCTGAATGCCTGTGCACACAGCTCCAGATGCCTCCTGCTTACCTTCCTTCAGGACACGCTGCCTCCTGCGGGGAGCTGCTGGATGAAGGGGGAATTAAAGGCATTTGTTATTCCCTGACACGGCCCATCACCAGGCTGCCTTCCCAAGGAGCTGCAGCTCAGGGGCTTGCCTTGGAGGGACGAGCTGCTTTATCATGGCAGCTCACCCAGGGGAGAGCTGGGAGACAGCTGGGATTTATCCTGGAGCCAGGGTGGTGCTCCTGTGAGGAGGCCAGGGGTCAGAGAGATGAGCCAGGCTGCAGGAGGGAGGCAAGGGAAGGGGTTTCACACTCCTGTAAGCACTCCAGCACTGCATCCCCAACCCAGCCTGGCAGGCAGGCCCCAACCTCCGTACTCTCATCCCAGTTCCCAGAGCTTGTGCCTTTCCCTGACCTTGGAGCACAGAGTTGGTGATGCTCCATCAGCTCCATCCCATGCCTGATCCATGTTTGCTGCCTAGCCTCTCTGCATCCCCCATGTGTTTCCCTTGGGGAGTCCTGTTCTGTCTCCAAACCCCTTCTGCTTCCAAAGGATTTATTTCCACTCTCCTGGCTCCCCTCTCCACCCTATAAATGGAAAGGCTTAGGCAGACACTGCTGCACTTTTAGAGCTGGGTGACCACGAGATTTGCTGCAGCCAGCCCAGTCAGCTGATCCAGCCACACTCATTCAAGGAATCATTTTCCACTGACACCCGAGCTGTGGCTGCCCAAAGTGGGGGGAAAAAGGGAGACTTGGTGTGTTTGGGATAACTGGTGAAGGAAAAGCACACCTGGAGAGGGGGGCACATCTCTGCCCTTCCTGTATCCCGAGCTGCTGCATCTGCCAGGGTAAACAGTTTTAGGATGAGGTTATGAACCACAAGAGGGTGGATTTGGATGGGATATTGGGAAGGAATTCTTGGCTGTGAAGGTGGTGAGGCGCTGGAACAGGGTGCCCAGAGAAGCTGTGGCTGCCCCTGGATCCCTGAAAGTGTCTAAGGCCAGGCTGGATGGGGCTTGGAGCAGCCTGGGACAGTGGAGGGTGTCCCTGCCCATGGGAGGGAGTGAAACTAGATGAGCTTTAAGGTCCCTTCAACCCAAACCAGACTGATTCTATGATTTTCTGTTAATTTCCTGAAAATCAGATTTTCCTCTGGACTCTTTCCTTCTATCTCCAGCTTTCCAAGATCTCATTCCAGGTTCTGTACCTTGAGAAATTGAGGTGTGCCCCCAAGGCTACCCTGGACCTACTAAATCCCGCAGGGTTGGAACTGTTGCTGTTGTGTGAATCCCGCCGGGTTGGATCCCTTGCTGTGGCGTGGAGCTGAGTTAAGGTCTCATGTCACAGCAGCAGCTGCTGCAGCACCAGCCCTGGCAGCTCCTGTGGGACCAGGCTATGCCTGGTGGCCATGGCAAGAGGCACCTTCTGCCCCTGTGGCTTTACCACTTGGCCTAGAGGAGAGCTAGGGTGCAAAGTGAGTGATTGCAGCTTCAGCAGATGGTTATCCCATGAATCATGGGCTACCTGGCAGTGTGGTCATCCCTGCATGGCTCCTGCTGGACCTGTTTGTGCTGATCTGAGGTTTCCTGGGAGGGCTGAGCTCCCTCACGTGCCCTGCCCAGCCCTGGCTGCCCCTCGAGGCCACCACAGGGACAATTGTGACATGAGATTTCTCTCTTTTGATGCCCAGTCTCCCTGCCTTTGTTGGGGCAGCTCTGCCCAGTATTCCAGAGTTCCCCTCCCCTCCAAAACACACAGCTGGGAGGCACGGGGGACCTCTTGGACACATGCCTGCACAGCTGCTGCCAGCTGGGGGATTCAGGGGAGGTCTCTGCTTCTTGGCTGATCTTGAGCTGTCCTCACCCCTTGTTGCTGTTGGGGGAAAATCTCCAGGCAGAGAGAGGGGCAGGAGGGGATGGGTGAGAGGAAAATTCCTGCCAGGAATGAGTCACCCCCGCATGCTACGCCTGGAAAAAGCAACTGCTCCCATCCTGCTGTGGTGCTGGGGAAGAAGGGATCCCTCATTCCTTTGGGATCCCTTTAGGGACAGGCTTTATATTTTCCTGCTTTAAGGTAAATTGGGCTGGAGTTTCACCCAGCAGAGCCAGCTATCAAATCCTAAATGACTTCCCAGTTCCTGGCTGGTGAGGCACAAAGCCTAGGATGGCTTTGGTTTACCCACATCCTTTGTGTCATTTTAAACTGAGGGGAGATATTTTAGATTAGATATTGGCAAGAACTTCCTCCCTGTGAGGGAGGTGAGGCACAGGTTCCTCAGAGAAGCTGTGGCTGCCCCTGGATCCCTGGAAGTGTCTAGAGCCAGGCTGGATGGGGCTTGGAGCAGCCTGGGATAGTGGAAGGTGTCCCTGCTGCCCATGGCAGGGGTGGAACTGGGTGGTCTTTGAGGTCTTTTCCTACCCAGAGCAAAAAAAAAGAAAAAACATTTATTTCTGCTACCCACCCTGCTTAGCATTAAATTTTCTGAAAGATTTTCCTGCACAGGAGCATTCTCCTGAGGAATATGGAATTTGCAGGAAACATCCCCTGCTTGTGCAAAAAGCCAAAACTCTCCTGCCTAAAAAAATATTTTTAATCAAGGAATAGTGGCGATGGTTTAGGCAGAGAGGGAGCAGCACTAAACCAGCTTTGAGCATGGCTTTTGGGCCTGTGATGGAGCTGCACAACATAACCCAAACTTAACTTTGCTGGGATGCAGGATCCATGTTCTGGGAGAATAAAAAAACAACCCCTTCAGGCTGAATCTGGGGCTGATGGCTGGAATTTGAGGAAACCCTGTGAGTTTCTAATCTTAGGCTGCTTTTACCCTGGGCAGTTTATTCCTTTAAATAGAAAGGCTTAAATGGGATTGACTCCTACAATCCTTCTGACCTGGCTGGGCTGTAATCTTTAATGGCCAGCGATGGCAGGGATGTCACATCTCACATCCCTTCTGCTTCTGCTGTGAAGGGAAAACACTCAGGAGCCCTCACTTTCTCAGGTGTCACCTGGAGATCTGTCCCAGCTCCATCCTGCCCCCTTGGAACAGCAGGGAAAGGGCCCTGGTGTCTGACAGGACCCCAGGGAATGGTTGAAGCTGTGTCGGGGAGGTTCAGGTTGGGTTTAGGGAATGGTTCTTCCCCCAGAGGGTGCTGGGCACTGCCCAGGCTCCCCAGGGAATGGGCACAGCCCCACAGAGCTCCAGGAGATTTGGACACCATTCCCAGGGGAGGTTGTTGGGGGGGTCTGTGCAGGGTCAGGGGTTCCACTCGACCATTTCCCAGGACTAAGGGAGGAGAAATGCCAAATGGGGTGCTCTGACTTACATACAGAATAGGTCAGGGAGCTTTGTCCCCCACTATGTGCAATGGCACGAGGAAACAGCTTTTGTAGGATGACTGATTATGTATCTGAATATCCATTTAAATTTCAGATTTCCAGGAGAACCATCCACCTCAACCGTGGTGAGCAGATCCAGGTTCCTCCACAGCTTTCCAGGAGGATTTGCAGTGGGTGGTCACAGCCTTGAGGGCTTGGCAGCTTTTTCAGTGGTGCTGTTTGCTGCAGAAACCACTTGTTTTTATCCTTGTATGGAACAATCATGTCCTGATGAAATCCAGGATTTGTGCAGCCGAGCTGACTTTGCAAGTGCCACCACCCTTTGCAGCTGCCAAGACACCAACCCTGGATTTCCCGATCCTCTTCCTCAGCTCTTCAAATCCTTCTTTCTAAACCACTCCTGAGCCACAAGAACACGTCCTGGAAGACAGCTCCCAATCCATTTTTCCCACACTGTGCAGCAGCTCCCACACCAGGATCCCCTTATCTCTGTACATCCCTGGCCAGAGGGTCCTTGGCTGCCCCACCTTGTTGAGGCATCTGCAGTCTCCCCTCAGGGCACAGGGGAGGCCGAATGGAGCCTTTCCCTTCTCCCACCACTGTCTTGGAGCTTGTGGGAAGTTCAGTGCTCCTGGGAGTTGGGATGAATCAGTGTTTGCACATCCTGAGTCACTCCAGGGAGTTGCCAGAGAGGAGGGGAGATGCCCAGTCTCATCTGGGGGTGTGAATATCCCAGGAAGATCTATCTGAAAGAAAATTCCCGTTGAGAGATCACCGCCTTGTAGGGTTGCTTCCAGCAGGGCCACCACCATGGAGCAGAAGTGTCACTCCATGAGAAGAAGCTATTTCCCAGCCCTGCTTCCATGTGAATCCTTTCAGATGGCCCACAGCTGATTATTTAGGAGGGATGCCACATCCCCATGGCTGTCCTTGGAAACTTCCTGGGACATGCCAAGGGGTTCCTCTTGGCAGCTCCATCAGAGCAAGTTTGTGGAACCATGGTATCCAAAATGCCAGGGAGGCCGTGGAGAAATGCCAGGCAAGTCCTCAAAGCAGGGCTTTTGGGATGTCTTTTGAGCAGAATTAATTCCCAGTCCTCCCACTGATTGCAATTTTTGTCCCTAGTTTTGGGGTTTGTTGAGCTGGAGCTGCTCCTGAGCTCATGTGATGGCTTTGGAAGTAGATTGGCTCAGGAGTCCATCCCTGGTGCTCAAAGCAGCTTTAAGATTTAAAAGGGAGAGAGGACATCCTTGCTGACACCCCCACAGGCACCTGGATGTCCTCTGTGCCTTGATGAACAGCCCAGAGAACACCACAGGGTACTTCAAATACACACCCAGGTGTTAGATTTTTACCTCTATTTGCAGCTTGAATGGAATAAATTCCCAGGTCAAGAAGAGCTGGAAGAACCACCCCAGGAATTTTTGTTCTCAGAGTCCCTGCCTTGAACATGAGCTCAATTTTCTGTGCTTGCTCAGAGCAGAGGCTGAGCAGGGAGTGAGGCCAGAAAAACAGGGGGTCATGTCAGACTTTCTTTTTTTCTCCTCTTAATACTGAAATAAAAATACATCCCCAGCTTGTTTTGGGATTAACAAGAAAAAATTCCTCTTGATGGGAACCATCTGTGGCTGGGAGATGCTGGCTGCTCTCTGCTTCCCACCCTCACACGGACGCTGTCATTCAGGGTGTGTTCCTCTCCCAAATATTATTCCTCTCATCCCTGTGCTGGTTGGAGGAATCCCAACTATTTAAGGAGGCTTTTCTCCCAGCATTTCAAAGCAGCAGCAGCTCACGACACCTATGGAGGATAATATTTGCTCTCCTCATTACAGCCCTAGTGCCCGGCACAGCTTGCTGGTGGCTGCTGGGCTCGGAGGGTAAACACTGCAAGTGTCTTGGTTGTGACCTTTCCACCCCAGACGTCACCTCAGGGTCAAAGCAAACATCTTGAGGCCTCTCCGACCTGTCCCACAAGCCTGGAGGGGAAATCTGCTCCAAGGAGTGGAGATTCCCAGGCTCTGCCTCTGCTGTGCTGCTGGAAGTGAGGGCTTGGTGCTGGTCCCTTCATGTTTTCGAAGAATGAGGTGATTTCTGGGGTTGACCTTGACCCCAGCGGAGGTTTTGGGGTGGGAAATGCAACTTCTGGGCTGGGTTGGCAAAGGGAAGATGAAGAGGTGCATTTGCAGCGTCAGAAACTCCAGAGAGATTTGGAGCAGGGAGAAGTCTCCAAGGCCAGGAAGAGGAGAGGAAGCTCAAGGTGAAACCAGCAGAATCCAGGGCAGGTCTGGCCCCAGGAGGAAAGGCTGGAAGTGTTTCTCTGCTCTCTCCATGCAGCTGAGGAGGCTGCCTGGCTGAAATGCCTCCTCCTGGGATCAGCTCCTGGCAGGTTGAACAGGAAGCTGGGAGCAAGACGAGCCCAACAGGTTCTGGGCTGGGAGAGCCTCTTGGATGGCAGCACCCCCCTGGCCTGGGGTCCAAGAGCTGAACTGAAATGGGACCAAATGAGCTTTTTGGGGGCTTTCCTAAACCTGACTGGATGAAGGATTTTTATGTGAGCCTTGACATCTTCCAAGTGATCCAGGCCTGGCTTGGGAGGTGCTTTGGATTCATTTGGAGAAAGGAGGGCAGGACATTTAGGCCTTGCTTTACCTCCTGCTTGTCCCTCAATGTAGTGACCCCTCCAGTTCTTGTAGTCTCCCAGGACTGAGTTAATCCTCACTTCTCCTCCATGGAGCCTAGCATGAGCTGGTTGGAGTGAAGGATGCTGCTCCCTCCTTCCCACTGGGGCTGGCACAAAGCATCACAGTGGCACTGGTGGATTTTGTACTCCAGCAGATGAAGGCAAAATGCTTTCCATCTTTGGGGCTGGAAAAAATCCATCCCCCAGACACAAGCTTGTCCCTGCAGCTGGGGGTGCAGCCCACGCTCCCATCCCAGGAATGTGGGATGTTCTGGTGCTGCTTTGGCCAGCCCTGCTCTGGCCACAGGCTGGGAACAGTCCTGTCTGCTCTCTGAATATTCCATGAATCTGTGAATCCGTGCCTATTGTAAGGTGCTCGCCCAAAAGCTGGTGTGGTGCAGGAAGGACTCATCTTTCCGAGATCTTTTATTAAATCCCTTCTGGACCAAATGTACCCCAAAATGTCACTCTGGCTTTAACAGAGAAGGGTGTTTGTGCATAGCTGCTGATGCTTGGAAAGCCAAATGCAGGTGCTGCACTTCACCTATCAAAAAGTAATTTACAGATTAAGTTTGTAGAAATTTAGATAAACTGCCGGAACAGCATAATGTAGAACAACATGATATTGTAGCAGGAAGAAAATTTGCTGTTGTTTTATTAGAAATAGAAGGAAATGGATTCAAATAACATTTTTGAGGCTGTGAGGTTTTGAATCGAGGGTTTAATTTCAGCAATGTTTGTGCACACACACTCCATCTCAGGCAGGCTGAGCTGAGGCTGGGATGAGTTTTTTATCCCCTGTGATGGGGTCAAACCCCTCATCTCCATCCCAGCAAACTCTGGGATTGGAGAAGGTCAGAAAACTGATGCTCCCCTTGGCCTGGCTGAATAACAGGGGCTTTGTTCAGGGATCCAGGTCAGGGATTTTATTTCAGTACCTGCAAAGAAGCTATGAGAAGAATGCAGCAGGTTCCTCCCAGCCTGGAGAAATGCAGAGATATCTCCAAAGGTGTTTAATATTAACTGGAGCAGGGCACATCCCTGAAGGGTTTGACTGTGAGCCTATCTGTGTTTGTATCCAAACATCACCTGCAAATCCATAGCATGGCCAGAGCTGGAGCAGGTGAAAGTCCTCCTGAAGGGAGCCGGATCGATGACGGGTTTGTCAATAAAGATCATCCCGTGCCGGCACCAGGAATGTGATCCATGAGCCCAGACCTTCCTGTGCAGGCACAGAACAAAGGGCTCAGCCAAAAGGCTCTGATGAATGTGCTGGTGAAGAGAAGAGGGCTGGGTGGGCAGGGAGCAGAGGGAACAAAGCAGCTCTGTGTGCACGGGGCAGCCAGTGAGCCGCTCCTGGGACAACACTGGGATTTGCTTTCCAGGGTGGGTGTGATGGGAGCTCCTCCAGCAAAACCCACTGCGATTTGGATGCAAGCAAGGTTGGGCCTTCACACTCATCCTCTCTGACTCTTCTGGTCAGATGTTATCAGAAGCACTTTTTGATAAAGTTCCTTCTCACAGGGCAGGGAGGTCTTGCACCACACAATGACAGATATATTTCCTTCCTTGCTGTTTCAGCTGCATTTGTTTTATTATATAAGTGGACTGCGCTAGAAAATTATGTGAAACAAAGTTTAATTTAAAACCATTTAATTCAGAGATGGTTTTACTCACATGCCCTCCAGTTCTCCCAATATATCTGGAATCATGGAATCACTAAGGCCAGAAAAGACCTCCAAGATCAAGTTTAACATTTGACCAAATCCCACCGTGCCCTTAAACCACATTATGAAGTACCACATCAACATGATTTTTAAAATATGTTGGGGGTTTGGGAGTTTTTTTGTGTTTATCCTAAGCTTGATACTGAGAGCAGGAGCTGGAGGTTATGGATTGCTTAATTCCTTCCAATTGTGTACTTAATGTGGGGAAAAATTCCAGCAAATAAAAGATCACAAGCTTGGGACACAAGGCTAAGCTGGGGGACCCTTTGTGGCAGTGACTGTCCTTGTCAGGACGCTGCCCAGCTCAGATCCGTGTTTCTCCACCCTTTGAAGGGCTGTGAGGCCAGTCTAGGAGTTGTTTGCACTAGACAATGATATAGGGCAACATCCTTTAGGGCTTCAGAGGGACAGGAGGGACAGGGTGCTCTTCATCCTGAGAAATATTGATGGAGACAGACATTGCTCACCTTGCCAGTGGATCACCACTGCCACAAAGACTGCTCCTGGCTCCTCTAGATCTTCTCAATTTTATATTTATTCAATTTATTTCATATTTATTTCCCTGTTGTTTTTATGACTGAGCCATCCCTATTCCTTCCTCCACACTGCTAGGCTTCTCAGCATTAGGGGATGCTGAGGGTGACAGGGACCTGATTTACCTGCTCCAATAATCCCTTTCCTCCCCCTTTCCTCCTGTTTATGTACATCCTTCTTATCTCCTGGAAGGGGTTGCTGGTTAACTCCCCCAGAGCAGGCAAACACAGCTATTGTGCAAACAGCATTTCCTGACTTGGTGGACAAAAGATGTCTTAATTTCCAGTTGCTGGGTAACATCAAATATTCCCATTTTCACCCTCGGCCATCTCTTCAGGGCTCACCAGTTCACCATGGCTTCTGCTGCAGGGATGGAGACCTTGCAAGGGCTTTTTGGGGCAGCTTGAGGAGGCAAAAAAAGTGAAATAGAGGTGGAAATACAGAGGATGTAACAGGAGAATGGCTTTGCAAGCCCTCCCTGTAAATGCTATTATGGTAAAATAATTATGTCAGAGGGGAGGCTTACAATCAAAACCCTCCTTGCACTTATTAGAGGCACAAAGGCCTTGGAGAAAGAGGTAGGAAAAAGGAGCTTAATGAAAATATTCACAGCACAAAAACAGGAAAGCACCGAGCTCCCTCCTGTTTGCCCTGCATTCCCTGAGAACTGGAGGGGACAGAACAATGGTGTGTCCCTCTGCACGCTTCCTTCCCCTGCCCAGGCTGCTGGGATGCTCCGGGGCAGCCTCAGCCCGGATTTGCCTCCTGGAGCTCCTCTGCACGGACAGAGACACGGACACGGCTCCTGCCACACGTCCCCCTTAAATCCAGCCTCGCTTTCTTCAGCCTTTGTTTTCTCTCTGCAAAATTGAGATGTTGAAATCTCCCAGCCTTGCTCAGTGTCCACCATCCAGATGTGACAGCACTACACTGGCAACTGAGCAGGAGTTCCTTGCTCTGCCCCAAAATGCCATGGGGGAATCTGCTGTGCTCTCACCAGACCCTGCCTTGTTTGGACCCTGAGTGCAGCAGCAAATGCAGAAAAGGGAATATGCAACATGCTCTGACATCTCTGAGAAGACTCCAGGGAGAGCTCAGAGCCTCTTGCAGGGCCTGAAGGGGCTACAAAGGAGCTGGAGAGGGACTGGGGACAAGGGATGGAGGGACAGGACACAGGGAATGGCTTCACAAAGTCAGAGGGCAGGGACGGATGGAATATTGGGCAGGAATCATTCCCTGTGAGCGTGGGGAGGCCCTGGCACAGGGTGGCTGTGGCTGCCCCTGGGTCTCTGGAAGTGTCCAAAGCCATGTCTGGGTCACCCAGACTGCTCAGGAAAGTGTTTCTCTAGCAAAGACTTCCCTCCTGTGAGCCTGCAAGGAAGAAAAAGGGTTATTTGGTTTTTTTCCTACAGAGGGGATAGAACAGCACCTTTTTTTGGAGGAGGCTGGTGCTGAGTTTAAGGATTTATCAGCCCATTCCTCCTGATCCCACTCTTGTAGGAAACTGAAGCGTCTCCCTCAGCATCCATCTCAACCAAAGACCAGAGCGGTGAGGCTTTGCCTTGATGCTCTTCTGAGCTACCAGCCTCGTATTTCCCTGCCAGGAAACAAAAATGTCCCTTCTGGAGGAATTTTCCCTTCCATAAGCATGTAACAAAATGCTTTCAGGATGTGGCGTGAAATCCCAACACTCAGCCCTCATTTAGAGCTGAGCCAGGTCCTAAAGGAGCAGCTTAAAAAGGGAATCACACACAGGGAGTGTCACATGGATCCAGAGGGTTTTCAGGAGGGCTTTAGAGCTGCATCATTTGGAAGTGAAGCTGGCTGGAAATGTGAGGAATGAGCACAGCAGAAATCCTTCCCATGCCAAAGGGAGATATTTAAAGTAGCTTTGAGCATCTCAGCACTGGACAAGCAGCTTCTAAATCTGAAATCAACCTTCCCTGTCCAAAATTGCATCTGTTTTCCTAGAGGCTGCATGGAAATTCGTGGTAAATTTCCTTCAGTGACTTTTCTTTGACATTGCATGGCCCTTGGCAGCCAAAGTGCTGCTTTCAGGGGGCAGAAATGGTCCTTCTGCTGATCTCTGCTGTCCTCACAGCTGCCTGGAGTGGCAGGAGAGCAAATCCTTCCCCAGCCCTGCACCCTGGCAGGATCCTGTGTCGGATTCAAATGGCCAAGTCACAGAAATATTCTGAAAATGTGCAAACTCTGGATCTTTTCAGAGGCATTTTCCTCAGCAAATGGATGCTGTAAAAAAACTGAGTGACTGGTGCAGGATTTCTGGAACCTCACGAGTTTGAAGAGTATTTCCTCTTGGTGCCAGAAAAAAATATTTTTCCCTTGATCTTACAAAAGGCTGAAATCTTTCTGCTGAAGTTAAAAGGCAATCCTTAGGCACAAAACCAAGGATGTTTAAAGTTTGGCAAAGGCACTAGACTTTGTCATATGCCTTGAAATATCTGCATCTGTTCCGTCCCCTCCTGCACATCCACCCCTAAACCTGCAGGAAAACACATCCTGGAGCTCTGCCGTGGACCCACAACCAGGCAGCAAATAAAATGCTCCCACAGGACAGATTTTAATCAGGATTTAAGGTAGTCACAGCTCTCAGGATTGTGATTCTGAAATGTCTCCTGTCAGCAGTACTGGAAGGAGAAGCACTTGGCAAAGGGCTGCCAGGACAGCTGTCTGTACCTCAGCCCCGCAGCTCCTCTGCTGTGCTGCTCATTGCTTGGATCAGACTCTAAATTCTGATTTTTCACCTCCAGTCTTTTCCTGCTGCTGGCTGCAGCAGGATTATTTCTGCTTCTCCTAGGAAAGGAGCCAGTTGCCAGCGACCTCGCAGCTTAGTCTGCCTCAGTAAAGAGGAGTCTGGCATTTGGCTTGTGCTTGCTTGTTATTTTGACAGCACATCCCTTCCTTTTGCACTGCTTGGATCAGTCTTTACTTCAAGGCTGGGCCAAAAACGTGGAAAATGGCCAATTTGCAGTGGAAAAAAAAAAAGAAAAAAAGAATCCCTTGCTGTCAGCCAAGTGTTTTGCCACCTTGCATCAAGAAGGGCAAAGGATTCACAGCCAGGACACAGCTGAGCTTTGGCCACAGTGCTAGGCATCCTTCTCATCCCAAATAATCTGTGCTGCTGCAGTGTGAGGAAAACAAGTCCTAAGCATGGTGCAGATCCAACAAAACACTCGTTCTTCCCCCAAAAATGCAGCAACTTAAGGACCCCACACCGAGATGGCCTCGGTGTGGAGATCAGGTCCACCTGCATGCTTGGGAGTTCGGGATCTAATGCAGGACCAGGTGCAGGGTAGGAAAAAAATGATGGTGAATGGGAAATGGGGGGAGAAATCAGGAGGCTGCAGAGCCCAAACCTGCACCTGACGTTTTGTATCCACCGAGGTGGGAGCACAAAACATCCCCCCTACCCCAAGCTGTGCCTGCCCCATCCCTGGAAGTGTCCAACGCCAGCCTGGGCAGGGCTTGGAACAACCTGGGACAGTGGGAGGGAGGGTTGGAATGCGATGGTCCTTAAGGTCCCTTCCACCCCAAGCCATTCTGCGATTCCCGAGTGCTCGCTGCCCTGCAG
>VWZN01004116.1:49261-85239 GCA_013396955.1 Regulus satrapa | reverse complement strand
AAGACTTTATGCCTGCCGGCCCCTCTATAAACAGTGATTAGATGCAGCTACTTTAATGCATGTCTTGACTTTCCAAAAAAAAAAAAACAAAAACAAAACAAAAAAAAACACCAAAAGCTGCACACTGGTGTTTGGCTTTGCTGCTTTTTCCTCTTTAGCAAACCACTGTGTTCTCCCCACTTCCTCCAGAAGTACCCGCAGATACTGGCAGAACAACTGCCTGAATTTTTGGTGCAATAGTTTGTCATTGCTCAATAGCTCGACAAACAACAACAAAAAAGTTTCATTTTTTTATATGCCATTAAATATTTGTAGAAGATTTCTGCCAAGGAGTGGTTTCAAGGTACAGGGTGNTTTTTTTTTTTTTTGTCCTCCTGGTCCTTGGGCAGGATTAAACCTGATGATGAAAAAAAAAAAAAAGAAAAATGTTTCTTTTTGTGGCTATTTTTTGTGTGCGGGATTCTTGAATTCTTGATCTGGTTTAATTTCTTTCTTTTTCTCTCTGCTGGCTGAAGGGTGAACTGGGGATAGGAGAGGGGGAAATTGCACTTTTCCTGGGGTGCTGCACAAATCTGAGCACTAGCTGTGTCCCCATCTGTGCAGAGCTCTGCTGGTGGTTAATCTCTTCCTTGGAAAGAGCCTGGACTGGTTTTAGTGTAATTCCTTAGTCATGACAAGCCTGAGTCCTCCTGCCCTCTCTGCACCTCTCTGTGTGTTGGAGCCACGTTGTCCATGAGGAGCTTGGGGTCCAGGCTGCTGGATCCTGGAGGTGATGGACTGTAAGTTTATTCTCTTCTTGTCTGGGAATGCTCAGAAGGATCTGTTTCACTTTCAGAGTTACCACGCGGCACTGTGCCAAAGCAGCTTTTTATCTCCCACTTTCCCCCTTAGATGTCAGCTTGCCTTTAATTTCTCATTTATTTATTTATTTTAAATCCTGCTGCCTCTCTTAAAATGCTGCTGCAAATTATAAAACCTCTTTATAAATTTCTGGCCCGTGTTTTGTTTCCCTTTCTTCCTCTTTGAGGTGAAATGAAACTAAACTTGTCCCTCCCCCAGCCCGAGGTGAAATGTACAGAGCAGAAATATTCTGGTCCTTGGCTGTTTTTAGCTATGCTGAGTTTCAGGCTCACGTTTGCCCAGGAAAAGCAGCTTGTATCTGACTGAAATAGTCCAAGGTGAAACCCAGAGTTTCCTCTAATAGGTATTTTTGGGTGTTGCCTTTAGAAAGATGTAATGGACTGGTTGTACCCTTCAACGTCCACGTGTTCCCCTGGGCCACTCTAAGAAATTATATTTGGGCCACTTAGCTTGTATTGATGACTCTCTTGAGCTGACAGTCACCTAATCATAAATCAAGTTGAAAATCAAGTCAGTGTTCCGCTTGCCTGCTGCAGAATTGCAGCAAAACAAAATGCATTAAATGTTCCTGCTTGGAGCTGGCCCCGGCCCATGGCGAGTGATTGGGAATTGGCGCCTGACGGTGACAGGGGATGCTCAGGGTATTCCACGAGATTCTTGGGAAGCAGGACTAATCCTGAGCAGGGCACTTAAGAGCTTGAAAAGGATTTGAGGCTCAAGTCTGGGCTTCTTGTCCTGCGAAATTGCCCTGGACCTTGCCAGGAGGGAGGGACCTGGCGTGGCCCTTGGGAGGTGTCCCTGTGTGTGACCCCATCTCAACCCTGTGTGCTGACTGCAGGGCTCTTGGCTGAGTCAAACCTTGGGGAATGGGGGTTAAACTGGGATCTGTATCCCAGGTCATGCCTCAGGTCCTCTTGCTGTGCCCAGTGCTGCCAAGGGGCAGGATGGGGCTGGAGGCTTCCCAGGTTATGGCTTAAACCCCGTCCCTGGGACGGATAGGGAGGGCTTAGGTTTGTTTACAGGGATTTACCACCGTGCTGAGGTCACTCTGTGATATTTGGGAGGATTTTTGGGGGGTCTGGGCTTGGATTTTTTTTTGTTTTGTTTTGTTTTGGGTTTTTGTTTGTTTGTTTTTTGGATTTTTTTTGGCAAGAGGTAATTAATGCTTTCCTTGGGATTAAAATATTTCCTGCATGTGCCAGCTGTTGTAGGAAAGAGTAATCCAACCCCTTGACCTTTCTCAGAGGAAAAATGGCTCTTTTGGAGAAGGTGGGAAGTGTGTGATCCAATCTAGGGTGTCTCTCTCTTCCCAACTACTTTGAGCAACCTGGGCTAGTGGGAGGTGTCTCTGCCCATGGAAAAAAAATATTTTTAAGACCCCTTCCAACTCAAACCTTTCTGTGATGATTCTATAATTCTCCTTTCTTGCATGAAGCAGTCCCATAAAGAAATTCCTCAAGGCTGTCAGGTAGGTGATGTTTTGTAGTCAGTTTCCTGATCAGCAGTGTTTGCTTGCATGCATTGTGAGCATTTTGGTATCAATCTCCCTACTAATTATTCGGGAATCTTGTCAGTGAGACTTTAAACCGTCAGTCAATCCTGCTGCAGTTTGAAACCCAGCAAAGAGGCAGGTTCTGGTCTGGGTGAGCCGGCATGATTTTCTCCATTTCTCTCAAGCTTTTTGGGCTGGTATTTCTCCATTCATGACTGTGCATGGTTGATCTTAGAGATCTGCGCAGTAATTGTACCTCAGCTGTCCTTGAGGTCTGTGCGTTTGGGGTGTTTGGGTGCCCTGGAACTGATCACGCCAAGAGGTGAGACCTTCTCAAACACCTATTTTTAGTTATGTTCCTGTTCATATGCGAATTAACCTTCATCGTGAAGGATTGCTCGGCACTTGGGACACTGGATTTGTGATCCCTGTTTTCCAGCTCTTAGATATCAAGATGCCTGCCAAAATTACAAACATCACCGTCTCCTTTTTCCCTGGAGCCGGGGAGCTCCCACACCACTTGCTGTGCTGCATTCGATGATTTGTGAGTACAGAGTGGTGGCAGGCTCTTATTTTCGGGGTGATTTCCCCTCCCTGCATGGGCTTTGGCATCAGTTGGTGGTGGCTGACAGCTTGCAAGATCATCTCCTGCTTTCCTGCCCCTGCCTGGAACTGGGAGGCAGGATCTGCTTTCAGAATGAAGCAGCTCAGCTCCTCTTCAGCTGTGAGTTAATCACCCAAACGCAGAATGCTTGCAGCTCTCATTAGAAGCCTGATTTAAAGTACAAGGTTGACAGCTCGGCTGGAGATACTTTCCCTTATCACAGCTGCTTCCTAATCTGTCTCCTCTGCGTAGGGACGTGCTTGTTTGGGTTTGGTTTATTTTTGTTTTTTATATTTTTATTTTATTATTTTTAATTTGGATCTCCAGGCTCCTGCTCTGGGAGAGCTGTATATTACAGGAATGTGGTGCAAGACAGCTGTAGCTGTTCTGATGTTAATGTGGTGGGAACAAGCGTGCTCTGGTGTGTCTGATGCTGGCAGGGACAAACCTTTGTGCCTCACAAGGTCACTCGGCTGCATGGCTGGCAGTCCCAAACCACAAACCTTGCCAGGACTCACTCCCAGCACAGGTCTGCTTTGCCAAGGGAAATAAAACTGCTTGTGGGATTAGAGGGATGGAGCTGCTGTCCCTGAAAGCATGGGCAGGAGCTGTGTAGGAGGGGATTGTCCTTCCCTGCGTTTGCACCTGGCCAGGTTTCAGCTCCAGTCCAGGCACAAGGGGTTAATGTGGAGCTCAAACCTGTTCCTGTGCTTTGCTGAGCCTCAGGAGCTGCACAGAACATCCTGCAATGGTTCTGTGAAGGTAATCTGCCTCAATGATGCTGATGCCCTGTCCACTCTCCCCTGGAGGAGGAAGGTTGGCTTCTCCATGGCAAGACTGGATTTGACCTGAAAGCCAAGGCTCCTGCTGGGTTGGAAAGCCCTCCTGGGGCTGATCTGCTTGATGTGATAAACACCCCGGTGTTACAGTGGGAATGTGGCTCTGGAGGGAAGCCTGGGGGCTTGTTGGGAAGCTCTTAACCCGCTGTCCAGACTTTCAGAGCCGCCCTGTAATGCGCAGATACAGATCCACTTCTAACAGCACAATAAGCTTAAATTTTTGAGTCCTCTATGTTTCTGAAACCCCTTCTGTCATGAGAGTCCTTAAATCCAAATTTCTGGGGTAATTGGTTATATTGAGCTGCACTGGACCCGTGAGGAAATCACTTTGATCTCTTCTTTCCCAGCTGAGGGGAAATAATGGCTTTTCCCCTATTTCCCTGAACTTTGCAGCTCGTCTGCAGGGTTCCCTGGAGGGACAGGTTTGAAGGACTGGCTTGTTGAAGTTTGGGGGCTGGATGTGGAGCTGTGGGGGGGTGAGGAGCAGGGAGCCCTCGAGGTCACGAGATGGGGCAGATGAGGCCAAAGGAGTCAAACCCCAAAGTGTCTGCTCCAGTTTCTGCACCTTCCCAGGCATGATGTGCCTCCCCTTATCTTGGCTGATATTTGCAGTGCTGATAAGAGAGGGTCTGTAACAAGTGTGCTCCGCCGCAGATAAAACCTGCAGTGCGTAAGAGCTGTTCCAGCTCGGGCTTATCAGCACTATTAAACCTAAATATCAGCAGGGCTTCAAGGATGAGGCTACCCTGGGTCCCTTAGCACAGAACATCCAACTGGGAATTGTGCTGTGAGTGCTGCTGCTCTGTAAGTCCCTCTCCAATGCGCTGTTTTTCTTTTTTCTTCTTTTCCTTACGTTTAAGTGTTGGGATCAAGGTTTGTGAACCGGTTGGGTGTGTGAAAGGCAGCTGCCTGGTTGTCGTGTGCTGTGTGTGTGGGTAATGAGGTGGTGGCTGCTCTCAACGTGGATTGAACAGGCTGGATGTTCAGCCTCCAAAAAGAGAGGTGGATGTGGCATTTAGGGACACGGCTTAATGCTGAACCTGGCAGAGTCAGATTACTGTCTGGACTCAAAAATCTTTGAGGTGTTTTCCAAACCTAATGCTGCTGTGAGTTAAATTTAGGGATTCTTGCATCTCTCCAGGCTGCTCTTTGTTCGGAAAAAGAACTCTCGGAGTTTTTGTGAAGCCATTGAACACCAGTGCAGAGAGCACAGATTTCCTGCATCATCTTGGTGCTCCTTCAAGGACTCTGTCCTGTAAGGGTGGGAAAACATTGGATTGAAGCTGGCAAAGGATAAAGTGGTGGAGAATTGCTTGGCCCTGGACACCCCCAGGGATCCAGGGGCAGCCACAGCTTCTCTGGGCACCCTGTGCCAGGGTCTCCCCACCCTCAAAGGGAACAGTTCCCTCCCAAAATCCCATCTCACCCTGTCCTCTGGCAGTGGGAAAGCATTCCCTGTGTCCTGTTCCTCTGAAAGCCATGCTCCAGGCTTTAGGCTGCCTGAGCTGGGCTCAATCTGAGGAAAATCAGCCCTGGCTGTGCTGCGGGTGGTTGGAGCTGTCGGAGGAGTTGTATTTGGACAAAAGTGGGAGCAAATGCTGGTTGCTTGTTCCCTGCTGCCGTGCCCAAGGTCAGGCTCCCAAATTGTTCCCAATTTTCCCAGCTAACATTTGCTGCTGCTCAGCTGTGTGAGCAGCTAATGGGGTTTATCAGCCTCTGGTGCTTCTGGCTGGGCTTTTGTCAGAGCTACCTAATCCCAACGAGCCAGAGCTGAAATCAGTGGGAATAGGAGGAGCTCCCGGGGCTATGCAATTCCATAATCTCACGTAGCAAAGCCATCTGATTTCTCCCAGACTTGATCTACTGATTGTTATATTTGAATGGACTGTAAAGCCAGGGAGAAAGAGCGTCCTTGGTGCTTCTTACAGCTCCAACCCCTCAGGCTTGAGGCACTGTCAGATTTCTCTGGCTTAAAAACCACACTCGGGAAACACAAACCGGCCTTTGGAGGCAAGGGGCTGCAGTGACTTAAAATCTCCTTTTTACATGGACAGCTGCAAAGTGGATCCCTGACTCCACTCCTCCTTTTTAGAAGAGGTTTTCCGCTTCAGGCTGGAAGTGAGATACAACTGTGGGGCAGCCTGGAGTCTGTCTTTTCCTGCTTGCCTTTGTCTGGCCACCCTAAAACTTACTGCTGTGTTTCAGCATTGCCTGAAGCTTATGAGAGATTTTGCTCCCAAATTGGCCACGTTTGGCGACTGATCCCATATGTTTGACGCCAAAAGGCTGTTAAACTTCTTTTTGTTGTTGTTGCTTTGTTTTTATAGGTTGTTTTTTTTTTTTTTTTTTCTCTGTGAAGGAAAGGTATGAAATAAATACTGCCTAAAAGACTTGTGGCTGTCAGCTCTACTGAGGCAGCTCTTGGATAGGGCTGTGAGGAAAACCCTGTTCTGTCTCATGCCCCATCAGGTTTAATGCTTGCTAAATGGCAGAGCTGTCAAGAACAAGCTCTGGGCTGAGGCACTGGAACTGGTATTTAAAAAATAAATACTGCTGCAAGTGGCTGAGCTTGGAAATAAATTATGCTGTGAGTGGATATAGAGGGACTGCTGAGGTGTCTGGATTCCCCCCAGGGCTCACTGCCAGGTGGGAGGTTTGGGAATTTGGGAAGGCAGCCTGTGGGGAAAGCCCTGTGTCCCAGCAGTAATAAATCCTCTCCTTGCCATGCACCATGAGGGCTGTATTTAAATATTTTTCTTGCTCTATAGCTGAAACCAGCTGCCAAGTGTGATCTTTTTATTTTGCCCATCATTTACGATGTGACAAAAAGAAAAAGAAAAGGGTTTTCCACTTGTCTGGCTTTTAGAGAAGTCTAAGATGATGAAAAATCTAATGAAGACCTGTGTGCCATGCTCATCCTGGAGTTCTGAGGGTTTCACTCTTGCTTGTGCCATCTCCCTCTTGTTTCTCCATGGGAACAGGGAGGGACTGAGCTTTTTGTCCTGCCTTTTAAATGGAGAAACCACAAAGAAATAATTTGTTGGTTATTTGTCCTCAGAAAATGTGACATAACTTAGGGTGATGCTCTGATGATGACTCTGAAAGGAACGGTGTCAGATACTGAAAAGATTTGGGATTGTCCCTTTTTTCCTGGCAGACATCAGTGGTTTTGGCCAAAAAAATAGGTTTATTTTCTAGTGATTGCAAAATAAAGGATGTGGCACTGCCTTAGTGGGTCAGGATAAGGGTGTGAACACTTGGATGCTGTAGAAAGGCAGGCATGGAGAATTATTTCTTCCTTGAGGTTTGTTCCCATTAATCCATCTTTGTAGGTGCTGCTCTTTGCCTTCTGATACAACCTCTTTTATTGAGAGATTTTTATGGGGTGGAGTGGCCTGATGTGGGAGAGAGGGTCTGGAAAATGCTCAGTAGGAGCCTTTGCCTGGCTCCATCATTTTACGACATAATTTTTGCTGTGTTTTAATAATAATCTCAGCTTAATGTCACTCTTTACCATGAGCAGTGACACAGCCCTGCTGAGGAAATTGAATGGGACAATGGGATCTGTAGTAATTTTTCTCCTTCCCTTTTACTTTCTAGAAGTTTTTCTCTGGTGCAAAAGCCAAAGGATGAAATCCTTGTTTTGTGATTATTTATTATTTATTTCCCTGCCGTGATGGACGTTAAGCAGATACCAGAAATACCTTCAGCTTTGGACACAGCCTGCCCAAAATAGCTCTGGGAGCTCTGCAGGGGGAGGTGTTTGGCAAAGGGCTCTGCTCAGTTTTGCCTGAGCCAAAGGTCCCAGCTCACAGAGCATCTCTGGGACCACCAGGATGTGAAGATGGTGATGGGAAAATTCTCCTGCTGCTGCTGCAGTGACACAGGGAGCACTTCACCACCTCGTGGGGTGCTCACCTGGGGTGTTTGGCAACTCAGACCCATCCCCTGAGCATTGTTTTGATTCATCCTTGGTGCCCTGGGGTTGGCCTGGGAATGTTACCAAGCTCTCCAAACCTCCTCAGCTCCCAGCTGTAGTGATCAGGGGTATGGAGGAGGCATTTATCCCATGGATAAATGAGATAGGAGTAAAATCTTGGTCTTGTGGGGCTGGATAGAGGTGTCTGAGCTATTTTTGGGCACTTCTCCCTGAGAGCCATTGCACGTGGAGGTGTCTGGCAGCTGCTCGCCCAGCCCCAGAGAATGTGCAGGGTTTGGGAGGAGGGCAGCAGGGAATGTGTTGGCTCCTTGCCTTCCATGTGGAAGTGGCACTTTCTCCTGAGGGGGTGGCAGTGAGGGGGGTGCTGAGCACGGGCGATCCGCTCCTTCACAGGAATTTTCTCCCTCTGGGGGTGGAACAGCACGGGGGATGCTTCCGACAGTGTCACTCGGCTCTTTGAGAGACTGCTGGCAGAAATGTGCTTTTTCAGACTCCACGTGGGTCTCTTTAGGACAACCTATGAGCTGTTATGGGGAAGTAAAGAAAGTACAGAATAAAGTGAAAACTAGTTTGTCAGGAAAGAGTTGGAGGCTGCTCTGTGTGTGCCCTCACCCTGGCCACAGCGGGTGGGTCCAACCCCTGAGAGGGAATATCCAGTGTCCCCAAAGTCCATCCAGGCTAAAAGGTGAGAGTAAAGTAAATTTTCTCTTGAGATGCCATCTCCCAACGGGCTTCCCTGTGGTGTGAATTTGCTGCCAGGCTGAGGACAGCAGTGACAGAACTGTGTGTCTGGTTTTCTGGCAGTGCCGGACCAGTGAGATCCTGACCTCAGCCCTGCCCTCTGGGGAGCCATTCCCTGTGTCCTGTCCCTTCATCCCTTGCCCCCAGTCCCTCTCCACCTCTCCTGGAGCCCCTTTAGGGCCCTGCAGGGGGCTCTGAGCTCTCCCTGGAACCTCCTCCTCTCCAGGTGAGCACCCCCAGCTCTCCCAGCCTGGCTCTGGAGCAGAGTTGAGGATTCTGCACAGATGGCAGGCAGTGTGTGGATGAGTGGCTGCCCAAATAGGGCTGCTGACAGCATTTCTAGAAATGTCAGTGGTGATTTGGGCTCTGAAAGAGCTGAGGGAGCAGCAGAAGTTCCCACACAACGTCTCCGGGCAGGGCTGAGCAAGGTGCTGTGCTATGACAGTGGCACGTCACACCCAAGCTGTCACTCAGTGCAGTGACTCTGCAGGCAGCCCTTGACCTGCTGGTGCTGGTTTTGGCCACGGGCAAGCTTGGCTTGGCTGTCCTTATTTATCCAGCACAAATGGATTTGTCACCCAAGCGCTTGATTGCTTGTAATTTGTATTGCTGGAGCCAATCCCACTCCTGACTCCCTGCCTGCCCACCTGCTCTGCTGCTGCTGGGCTTTCTCTGCTCCTTCAGCTCACCAGCGCTTCATGAAACCTCTCTGCTCTCAGAAATACAGATAGTCCTTGAGTCTTTTTCATCCTGTTTCTTGTTGGGTGCAAAGATAATGCTGCTGTGGCGTTCGTTTTCCTATCCTGCTGTTACACCTCTTGATAGGTGT
Organism: Regulus satrapa; assembly: GCA_013396955.1. Classification (NCBI taxonomy): domain Eukaryota; kingdom Metazoa; phylum Chordata; class Aves; order Passeriformes; family Regulidae; genus Regulus; species Regulus satrapa. Next base: position 75,933 of record VWZN01004116.1, on the reverse strand, counting down.
TTTTTGTGGGTTTTTTTTAAACAGTTTAATTTAAAATAAGCTCTGAATTAAATTGTGTGGGTGAGATGTGTTTCTTACTCTGCTGCAACTTGTGGATCTTCCATGTGGCAAAAACAGCTTTGGAAAGAGCTGTCTCCTGAGGTTTTCCTGTCATGGTTGTGTTTTTTTTCTTACTCCAGACTCCCCACTTACTGGTGCTGTGCACAGCACTGGTCTAAGCACTTAAAAAGCACAAAGACTGCCTCACATCCAGCCCAGAATAAACCCTGAGTGGTGCAGGCACTAATTTTGGCATCACACAGCTCCCTGCTCCCGCTGTGGGAGAGCTGAGCTGGGAGCCATGGCAGCAGCGTCACAGGTACTCAGCAGAGCAGCCTCAGAGGAATCTTTATCGTGGTGGAAACAGATGGAGTTTGACTTGGTGTCAGTTCTGAGCCCAGAATAACTCAATTTTACTGCAGGGGAAGTGGAAAGGTGCAACGCTGCCATGGCCTGGATGCTGACAGGCAGGAATTGAGCTCTGTGGGATTATTCCTACTCTTGGAGAAGCCTGGCCATGAGAAGAAAAAACTCACTTGAATGTGTTTTGTCCAGGTTTTTTCTTGGGAAGAGGCTAAGCCAGGTATGAGAAATCATCTTCTGAAGACCTGGTGACAGATGCCATAGCTGGAGGCTGCTCTGGGAGAAGGGATGTCACGGCTCATGCGTGATTTGGGATCTGAGGGATGACAACCTGCAGAAGTTCCCTCTTCCTGCGCTCACTCTCTGTGCACAACACTGCACTTCAAAACTTGTCTCCCTCAAACCTGTCCCAACGCCTCAGTTTTAGTTATCAGCTGGTTAAATTCCTTTTGGGATGGGATTAAATTCAGCATTGGCTGTCTTTGAGCTGGGTGCATCTGATTTACGGCCCTTTTCTTAGGGGTCCAAGCTCTCCCTGGAGTGGGAGCAAATCTTGAACCACAGAATGGTTTGGGTTGGAAGGAATCTTAAAGATGAGCTCACATCATCATCCAGGTTTCTCCCAGCCCTATCGAACCTGGCCTTGGATACTGCCAGGGATCCAGGGGCAGCCACAGCTGCTCTGGGCACCCTGTGCCAGGGCCTGCCCACCCTCCCAGTCAGGAATTCCTTCCCAATATCCCATCCATCCCTGCCCTCTGGCAGTGGCAAGTCATTCCCTGTGTCTTGTCCCCCCATCCCTTGTCCCCAGTCCCTCTCCAGCTTCTAGAGCCTCTTTAGGCACTGGAGGGGCTGTAAGATCTGAAGAGCCTGTTAGATCTGTGGACTGGTGCTTCTTGTGCAATAATTAAAGGTTAACCCCAGCAATCCTTGCTAATGTTTGCCTTTTGCTTCAGAGGAAGGAAATGGGATCCTAATCTTTAGCTCAAATGCCATCTGCACTTCCATTGACAAAAGTAAATTTGTGATGTGCTTAATGAAGCCTAGAAAGATGTCTCAGATAATGGACAGAAAATATCTGCTCTTTAAAGTCTTCTGCTTCCCAAAGTTATTGCAGGGTTCCTATTATGGTTCGGGAAGTGAGGCCTTGTTGTTTTGGGGGGGTTTTTTGTTTGGTTAGTGCTTTTAACTGTGAGTTTTCAGAGGAGAAAGCCCCCTTGGAACGCAGATGGCAGAACTGAATCACAAGCTGCTTTCCTCAACATTTGGGTGGGAAATGTTCCCTGGAAACTGGGTTCTGGCTCTGTGGAGATGCCAACAGAAAGCTGCAGGGAGGGAAAGGGGGGAGAATTTCAGAGAAGTGATCTTGCTTTTCAGAGTCCGGCCATCAGCCTCCCTAAGCCGAGAGCTGGGGAGTGTGCAGGGGTGGGAATGGAGCTGGGGGACATCTGTGCTTCAGGCGTGTCCCTCTCCTCGGTGGGCCAGGACAGCCCAGAGAAATCTACTCAGCTGGTGCCTGTTGGAGAAAAGCCCATTCCCAGGGCACCTCTAGGAATTCGTCAGGAGATGTCACTAAGGAAGGAGTGGGGACTGCCCTGAGATTGCTGCTGTAGCGTGGAAACACGTGGGTGTTTGTAGGGAAAGGTTTGAAGATAATGGGGCTTGTTGATGATAAGCAGATATGTCCACTCTGCTTTGGAAAGAGTTGCAAAGATTTCATGTTTCCAGCACTAAAAAAAGTAGGTGAAGAAGAACTTGCAGGCTCCTGCAGCATTTGAGCTCCATTAAAATCCTCTGCTCTGAGGGATTGGGAATCATGGGGTCACAGACTGGGTTAGGACTTTGAAATCATCCAGTGCCACCCCCTGCCATGGGCAGGGACACCTTCCTCCAGTCCAGGCTGCTCCAAGCCCTGTCCAGCCTGGCCTTGGGCACTGTCAGGGATGGGACAGGAGTGATCCAAGGGAGGGAAGCTGCTCTGCTGGAGGTTGGGCACAGCACAGAGCTAAGATCCAGGAGTAGATGGCTGGGGAGCTTTGGGATTAGCACTAAATCCTGTGCACAGAAAGAAGCCTTGAGGCTTCAGATGTCTTGGGTGTCTGGCATTTGAAGGACTTCTCATCTGGTAAGGTTTTTATTCCTGAGCCTGCCAGTGAAAATTCCCAGAATGTCACAGTTATTATAATGAGACTTTATGCACTAATAGGATTTAATTTCTGCAAAGCTTCTGATGAGGGGAAGAAGTACCTCAAAGGAGCACAGGTATTTTGGGAAAGGCTTAAGTGGAATAAAATTCAGCTGCAGTCATGTTACAGCAGGGAAGCTTGGAGATAAGTGAGATGGAGCAAGGAGTTTTATCACTTCCATGTAAGATGTGCACAACCCTGTCTCTTCCACCCTTCCCTCAGGTCTTCCCTGCTGGAGAGAGAAGGATTGTCTCAGTGACAGGGCTCTGTTGGGTCTGCTTGCTTTCCCATGGAAGCTCTTGCCAGGCTTGCAGAGATCCTGCTATCCCAGGAATTGAGTTCCTGGCTCAGTGGGGAGCTGCTGCATTTTGCTTCCATTTCCTTGCACTGTCAGGGCTCCTGGGGAGCTGGAATAAGGAGCCAGGCTCAGGCTTTGCAGATTGGAGGGGAAGGGGAGAGTGGAAGGCTTCCTTCCTGGGGAAAAGGGCTGCTAATGCTTCTTGGGGGTAAAAAAATCAAACAAAGCAGCTTCTCTTCCCTTCTGGCTCCGAGTGGGGTGTGATCTCAAGGTGGAGCTGAGCCTTCCCAAAGACTATGGGAATGTTTTTTCTTTCCTTTTTTTGAGGGATGGGGGAATTGGTTTATATGCTTTTCTGTTAAATCTCTCAAACAATGCCGCTTCCCCTTCCTTGGAGCAATTGTTCCCCGTGGCTGACTCTCTTCCTTCCCCTTCCTCCCCATCGTGGGAAGAGCTCTCCTGATGATGATGGATGGGCTCAAATTTAGTCTCTTCCTTTGTCCTGCTCAGCTATCTTATTTTTCTTTGTAATTTCTGCCCAGATCCTCATCACAGGTTGGCCAAACCCAGATGTTTTAGTGAATGGAAGCTGATGGAAGGAATTAAGTCTCAGAGCAGCATCTGCCTTCACCCTTTAACTTGGCAGGGCTGGGTTAATGCCTCCATGATCCTGGAGGGCTTTTCCAACCTCAGTGATTCCTGATCCTACTGCCAGAGACACAGGACTGCAAAGTCTGTCAGACTTTCTAGGTTTCATCCCTTGAGTCCATGTGGTCTCCTCTTGGGAGAACCAGTATTTTCCTTAGGGTGAAAAAATTGTCTTTATGTGACCAATCTCAAACCTTTTCAAATGCATCCATTTTGTGAGACAAGATTTATTTTTAAATTGATTTTATTTTTCAATGCCAAGAATCGCAAGCTGGTGATTGGGCCCTGGCAGAGGTCGCACAAAAGCTGTGGCTGCCCCATTCCTGGAAGTCATCAAGAGATGAGATTGGAGTTGTCCTTCAGGAGCATTTCCAAGGAAAATCTGTCATGAACCAGGCCTAGACAGAGCAGCATGGGAGAGATGCTGATCTCTCCACTTAGACTTCACTGTGAGCACGTGAATTAAGCAAGAACTGACCAATTCCCTGAGCTACATGCAGGAATAATAAACCAGAAATGTAATAAACTGTAATAAGCAGAAAAGTTCCAGGCTTAAGGATGTAAGTAACCACCTAATTCTGTGGTAGCTCCACTACGGCCTATTTCTTTTGGAAAATATCCCCCAGACTCCAGATAAAAGCTGGAAGAACCTGGAAGCTCTTATCAGAGGAGCTTCCTGAAGGGAGCTGTCGGTGATTTGTGTGGGAGAGGAAGAGTAGAGGCACTTGGGTGAATATTCCATGGCAGGCTTTGGATGGCTCATGGAGTGAGCTGGGAAAGGCTGGGGGGGGGAGTTCTGCCCTCTCTGGTTCGGTGGAAATCACGTGGTCTAATGAAACAACAGTTGATGAGAACCTGTTTTAAGGGATTATATCATGCTTCAGCAGAGCTGGGACAGTCATCCTGTTGATAAGGCCAACACCCAGTGTAAACACAGTAATTAACAGTCTGAACTTGTGAGAGGTGCTCTGCTGGAAACCTGGGGCTACAGGATAGAACAGAAGCCTGTGGTGGATATTGAAAGCCTCGTTCCCTTGGGCAGTGGTGAAGGACCTTCTTGCACAGAAGTCTGGAAAAATCTCCTTTCTGTGCCCTTTTCACAGCCCATGGTTAGGAATTGCAGGTAATCCTCCTGAAATGATTATTGACTGGAGAGCTGCCTGGAAGTGCTGCTGTTTGCTGACTTGACAGGTGATTAAACCCTAACCCAGTGTGATCTGAGCATCTGTCCTTGCTGCACCCCAGTTGCCGGGGCTTTGCCTGCATCTGGTCCAAAGCCAGCTGTATTTTTAGCCCGTGTTTAAACAGGCAGTGTCCAAACTGTTTGATGCTGTCCCAGGGGAACAAGAGTGGTTGCATGAAGGACTTTTTGCACTGAGAGCTCATTGAGGGAAGCACAGGAGTGATGGGGATGCTGTGGGAGCTGGGATTGTGGTGACTGCTGCAGCAGAACTGTTGGGTCGTTCTTGGTGATTCCTTACTGTTGTTTTAATTGAGATAATAAATAAAGGAATTGCTTCTGGGAGCAGTTTTAAAGGAGATCTGGAAGAAATGGTGAGTCTCTCTTTAGCAGGGGGCCAAACACTGAAAAAAGCGCTGACCTGGTGCAGGCCAGGCAGAGGATCTGGGGCTCTTTGTTGATTTTGGGGAAGCAGAGTGAGATTCCTCCTTCCCTCCTCTTGGGAAACTGTAACTCCCATAGTGATGTTCCCAGTGGCATTCCTTGCTGAAGGAAGATAGCAGAAATTTGGAATGAGTACTGGGTACTCTTCTAAGCCCTGCACCTACCCATCAGCTTTTCTCTAAGGGGTAACATCACTGGGAATGTCCAGAAGTGGCAAATCAATCTGCAAGCCAAGCTCCTTTGTAATCTGCATCAGCCCTTGGATTGCTGGAGCCTGCTTTGGATCAGCAATGCTCCACAGATCCAGCTATGGCAGTGTTGATTTTCTGAGGCACTGATCCTTTTCCTTCCCTTCCACTTCCTCAGAAGAAAACAAATCCATCGGTTTAGGTGCCAGAACTCGCTGCTGACTCTGCAGAAGTTGTTTGTGCTCTTCTTGTGTCCTTTTTATTTTCTTGCCTCAGAGTTTGGGCCCCAGGGAAGGGACTTTTGGACAGTCTTCAATGCAGAGCTGATCCAGAGGAGTAGGAAAGAGCAGAGGAACAGAGTTAACAGATAAACATCTCCAGCCTCCAGTTGCTTGGAGACCTCTTGCATTGGCTGTGTGATACTTGTGTCCCAAACATAACAAGTGACAGGATGGGAGGAAGTGCTGGGGGAAGTTCAGGTTGGAGGTGAAGGAAAATTTCTTGCCTAGAGGAGTGGTCAGGCATTGGGGCAGGCTGAGTAGGGGAATGGTGGAATCACAGCCCCTGGAAGGGCTCAGTGCGTGGGATGCGTGGTACATGGGGACAGCACTGGTGCTGGTTAATAGTTGGGCTCCATCTTAAAAGCCTTTTCCAGCCTTAATGATTCTGTTTAAATACAACTTTAAAAAAATAATTTTGCAGTAAATCTTAGTAGAATTTGCTCTTAAAAGCAGATACCCATAAAAATTTTGGTCTTCCTGGTGTGGAATCCTTTAGGCTTTAAAAGATTGTGATTGTTATCAAGATTTATGCCTTGGAGCTATGTGGTGGCTGTGTTGGACCTACTGCTCTTGGTGGAACCATGTGAAGACTCCTGGAGACTCCTTGCCTCTGGTGGGGAGTTTTTGGCTCCTGTCCTGTCTCTGGCTGGTGCCCAGGCAGGTCATGGCCAGAGGTGCCAGCCTTAGCTCGTTGCTCCAGGAGGCGATGGGAAACCTTTGTCATATCCTTGGGTTGGGGACAGAATTCCGTGGGTGGGGCAGGTCCATGGGGCTGCAGTGACTGTGGTCCAGCTCCTGTTTGTTCAGGCTGCCCTTGGGCCTCTGAATAACCCCCTTTAATCCCTGGACTTACTCAAAATCAGTGTCACCAGCGAGTGTCTGAGCAGAGATTAGCCACGGGTGAACGCGGCTGCCTGCGAAAGCACTGAGGGAAAACTGGAATCTTTCTGCTGCTAAAAATGACCCCTAAATACTAACTCTGCATTTTGATTTTGAAATTTCTCTTTTTAGCATTGTGTTCAGGACCAGTTACTGCAGTTCCTAGAGAGCTGCTCAAAGGTACCTCATACAAAATCTCTTTCCTCCTGAATCAGAAGAATCTCTGTTCTCTGCTGTCCCCTGTGCGAGTGGCCTCGAGGTGACTCCTGGGGTGGCCTGGCTCAGTGCTGCTCGGGCAGATCCACGCTAATGCAGTGTTTGGAGAGTGGAGCCTGGCTTGTTAAGGACAGGCAGCTTTGCGGGAGATAAGCGCCAGGCCGACCTTAACTGTACCCAGCATGTTTGACCCGAGGGGAGCTTGGTAGCTTGTGGTACATTCTGTGGGGGAAATCAGGGGGAAAACAGTTTTTAAACTGAACTTTTGGAAGGGGAAGTGTGCTTAAGAAACCCCACAGGTGTGGTGGTAGCACACCTTTGGAATGTTCACTGAATATTCAGAGTTGGGAGGGACAAACAGGCTTGGCTGTGATGGCTTGTGCTGGCACAATCTGGATGGGGCTTGGAGCAATGTGGGACAGTGAAAGGTATCCCTGCCAGTGGCAGGGGTGGAACTAGGTGAACTTTGAGGCCCCTTCCAACCCCAACCATTCCATGATTCTAAGTAATTTTGCCCCTGAGACCTTCCCACCCCTTTGGGATGGGTGGCAGAGATTCCCCACGTGGAATAGTCAATCACCTCGAGCTCTCCATATTTAAGGTCACCTGTTCTTCTAAATGTTTGCAGCTCAAAAACCAACTTGGGAATCCTGACTCTGCTTCACGTCCTCTTTCAGTGTCCCTGCCTCCTGGTTATGAATTTAACGTGAAACGGGGATTTTCACATGTTTTAAAAGCTGCCTACAGAAAGATTTGGAGGAAAGCAGACTTGAGGCCAAACTTCCTGGGAGATGGGAGAACGTTTGTTTGCTTTTTCTTTGGTGGAAAGGCTCAGAGTGTATTTGTAAAACTACACATTGATTTATTCACTACCAGAGTCAGGTATCTCGTGGACTGATGGGATCTGCTATCCTCTGAGGAATTTAGATTAAAAACAAAAAAGAAGTTTGGGAAGATTACAGCAGGAAAAGACATTTAACAAGTGTTTGTCAGGAATAACTTCTTTGGTGCCCTTGTGTCTATGTTATCTCATTGTGCCTCTGGAGGAATGCTGTTCCTGGAGCAGCAGAAGGTCATGGTGACACACTGCCAGGGTAGGCTGCCTTGCTCAGAGACTGGCAGCCCTTGGAGGTGACTGCCTGAGGGGTCCTTTTGGTTAGATATCTCACTGACAGCAGTGGGGCTCTTGTTGCACAGGAAACTTTGGAAATGTTTTAAGAATCTTGTGGTGAGTGAAGCACCACCTTCTGTGGATTCTGAGGACTAGAATTGGTTTGGGGATCAGAGAACCCTTTAGAATGGGCCTTTAAACATCATCTAGTGCCANTCCAGGTGAGCACCCCCAGCTCTCCCAGCCTGGCTCCAGCCCTGGAGCAGCTCCGGGGCCTCCTCTGGGCTCTCTGCAGCAGCTCCACGTCCTTGTGCTGCTGGCCCAGGGCTGGGGCAGCTCTGCAGGTGGGCTCTCACCTGAGCACAGGGGCAGAATCCCCCCAGCCCAGGGCATGTGGCAGGGTCATGTCCAGCTGTTCACCCACCAGTACTCCCAGTTCCTGCCTTGCAGGGCTCTTCACAGTGTGTCCCTCCCCCAGCACCTTGGGAAGGCCTGAGCTGAGTCCCTCAAGGTATTCCTCAGGTGTTTGGGCTGACACAAGGCTTTAATCTTGGTTTGTTATTTGTGACAGAAGTTCTGTGAGCTCTCAGCACTGAGTAGGTTTTTTTCCCTCCTGTTGAATGGAATAAGTGGGGGTAGAAATGCCAAGTCCAGGTGGTGCCATCCCCCATGTCCTGTGCTCCCCAGCACAGGCAGTGGCACTGCCAGACCTGGCACATGTGCAACCACGAGGGCACTGCTTGAGCTGCAAATGCCTGACGTGGTTGGGTCAGGTGAGGGCACTGTTTACATCCTGTAATTAGCATATGTGAGTTAATCACCGGGGCTGGCACACCCACAGACGCTGGGTTGGAGTCACGCTGTCTGATGTTGCAGTTGGATCCCTGTCCCAGAGGTGACAGGAGGCCAATAGCAAAGATGTGTCAGCCTGGGCTGTTGGTGCTAATTTATCCTCCTCCCCTGTCCGGTGTGTGTTTGCAGCACATAAATCTCCATCTTTATAAATCAGAGCTTTAACTTCTTCCTCTTTTTGGCCTCTTGGAAAACCTGCTTGGTTGCAAGTGTGCAGGTTTGTTTTTTTTAGAACATGTTGGAAGGTTTGGATTTGGAAATACCTTAAAGTTCATCCATTTCTATTGGCAGGGACCTCTTCCACTGTCCCAGGCTGCTCCAAACCTTGTCCAGCCTGGCCTGGGACACTCCCAGGGATCCAGGGGCAGCCAGAGCTGCTCTGGGCACCCTGTGCCAGGGCCTGCCCACCCTCACAGGGAAGGATTTCTTCTTGTTATGGACCTGTGGGGCAGATTAAGGAAAATTCAGCAAAGGCAGAGCCTTTAACATGGCATTTCTGGTGCGTGGTGGGACACAGAGATGCTTACAGAAGGCCAACCTGAGACTTTTGGTGGGTTTCACACCATTTCAATAACTTGGAAACTAGGGTGTCCTAATTACTGTCCAGTGGGAGTGAAAAATCTAAGATTTAGCTGGTGGCTGTTGTGAAATATGCTGGTAGGCTGCTGGAGGGATTGAACTGGCCAAACAGGATGTTTGTACTGTATTGATCCCCCACTGTCACTGCCTCTTGTTCGGTGAACACTTTGGGGCTGCAAAAAAAATGGTGTTCCTCAGTTTAATGAAAATTTCAGAGGGTGGAATTAGTCTGTCTCAGAAGGATGCAGAAAGGGAAATGGGGATGGTGGCTTAAAATCTCCTCTTCCATTGTCTGTAGCACAGCATCTTAAAGTGAAAAGACTTTAATTCTGTGTCTAACAAGGCTAAAAGTGGTGATGAACAAAATCCGGCTTTCTTAGCAGATGCAGAAGTGACCTTCCTGTTAAAACCTGAGGCAGTTCAGATTCAGACTCCCAAAACTGCCAGGTCTATAACAGATATGGTTAATTAACATTGAAGCAAACATCCTGGGGAGTTAATTTACATCCTTATCTCCCTCAGAATGTTATGGAAGGGTTGGTCTGCCTTTGTCTCCTGAGTGGTGAGGGAGATCAATGTCTTCTCCCAGGTAACAAATAATAAAACAAGAGAAAACAGCCTGAAGTTGTTCCAGAGGGGTTTAGATGGGGGATTAGAAAAAAATTCTTCATGGCAAGGGTTGTCCAGTCCTGGCACAGGCTATGGAGAGTCCCAAAGGCAGCCTGTGGGCATTGGTGCCTGAATTCAAATATAGCACTACATCAGAAAAAGTTCTTTGGAAAAGGCTGGGGAAAGATCTCAGTTGAATTGTGGGGAATTTGGAGAAAAGGAAGGATGGCAATGAAGCCTCATTTCCCTGAGAACTTGTTACATTCTCTGTCTGAAAGAAAGACTAGGGATGACATGGAAGAAGGGACAAGTGTCCAGCCTTTTGAGGCACACTGTGATGGGCTCGTAGCTCTGATTTCCAACTCTGTCTTTGAATCTGATGGGTGGCTCTTGGTATTCCTGAAACTCACAGCTGGACTTCCACGGCAGCTTGAGAACTCTGCCTTCAGTCAAAGCTTTGCCTTCAGCTGTGGAGAGAAGCTTGAAGACACAACTAGGGCAGAACGACCTGAGCTTCTGGAAATGCCTTATCCATCAGGCACAACATTTCCTGCACAAAAATTGCTGTCTCTTCCTTGGAGCAATAATTGCCACATTTTTATGAAGCAGGATCAGGATGATCTTGGTTTTGCCTGCCTCCCTGGCTGTTTTGGTCTGTGCTGTTGTGCCTCTCTGTCTGGTGGTGTTGTTACAATAAAAGGACTTTTTTGAATGATTGGGGTGTGATTGTCTCTATATTCTCCTCAGTGAATCTCTCACCATCTCCTCAGAAATGGAGGCACTTAACTCTTCACGGAACACTTTTTTTCCTTCCTTCCGTTCTTTATACACAAGTTGAGTGTCTTAAACTCCTCTTACCCAAAGATAATCCATGTGGAGTTAAATTTCTTCACTGCCCAAATGTCCTGTGGGACAGATCTCCTTGGGAACTCTGGCAAGCATCCCCTTGTTTCTAACCCAAAGCAACAGGGGCCTGAAGTGCTTGGGGACTCCATCCTGGAGCTGAGAGCTCCCTTCCTCTGGATGTTGTTGTGTAGGAAATCTGTTCATGGATCAGGCAGGAAGTTCACCTGGGATTTGGGAAGAAGAAAACATGTTTTAAAGTCTCTTCCACCTCCTAGGTACTTGTCTAAACCTCTCAGGCTGTTTGCAGTCTGGCTTTGGTGGGAAAGATTAGATGTTTTATTTAATATTCCATTTCTTCTTTTTCTGTAGGGTGAGTGACACTTTTGGAATCTGCATCCCATGGAGCTGGATGAAGTTTCCCTGCCTCACTTCCAGAGAAGTGAGGAATCACCTGGCAGGGTGTGCTTTGGGTGTCTTCATAGGTGGTGATGAGCAGGATTCCACATCCTGGGCCTGCTGCAGGATTTCTTGGATGTTTGGGAGGCTGGAAGAAACCCAAATGTTGTCTATGTGTTTCTTGTTTATTTAAACATCAATTATACCACACATGCTCCCAGAGCCCAGGGTATGGCATCTGGGAATGGTGGAGGAGGAATTTAAAGCCTTGTAACGATTCACCTGCTCTCCTTTAGGATAAAACAAATCTTTCCTTAATCAGTGCTGATAAACAGACTGCAGGTTGACAGGATCTTATTCCTTATTTTTTCATTGATTTTTAAAAAAAATTTCTTGCAGTACAATCCCTGAACAACCTTTAAATCTGTACCACATTTTTCTGCTCACTGCTCCTGTGGAGCTGATAATTCTTCTCTCCTTGACATTCTTTCATCCCAGGGTATTTATATGTGTATAAACAGAGAGCAACAATTTTAACTTGCCATCCCAGGGCTCTGTGACCATTTCAAACATAAACTCAGCTTAGATCTCAGTTCTATCTTTCCACGTAATAAATTAACAGCATTTATTGGTCTTTTGACATACAGGTTTCCTAAGGGAAAAGAAGGAGACTGGCTGAACAAAGCCTTCTCTATAATCAGGGTTTGCAGCAGGCTTTGGACAGAAATTGCAATACCCAGTCAGGGCAGCAAGGATTTTATGGCTCTATCAATAATTGCATTTATGCCAAGAGGAGGTTTGGGAGATGCTGGCTCCCATGCCTTAGACTGCATCATTAAAAGATTAATATCTCTGATATATTATAGGAATTGTGTGCTAAGCACTGATGAAAACTTGGTGTTTTTATGGAAATTCATCACTGGAGACAGTTTTAGAGCCATGTAGTAATTTGGGTCAGAAGGGACCTTAAAAACCATCTCGTTCTATCCATCCCCCCTGGCAGGGATACTTTCCGCTAGCCCAGGTTGCTCCAGGATGGAGATGACTGGGAAATAACCTGGATCTCTGGTTGGGGTGACACTGATGATTCCTCTTCTTGGCTGCTTTTATTCTTTGTCACCTTGTGCTGACACAGCTCAGTGCTTTAATAAAAACCTTTTGCAGTGACACATCTGGGACTATCTGACCCAAGCTGGGGGTTAACCTGGTCAGCTGTCAGAGATCAAGTGGGTTTTTTGACACCTGAAAGGCTTTTTCCTCTAGAAAACTCTGTACAGGGAGGAAGACGTCTCATGGCTCCTGAAGATCACTCTGGTTTTGGGAGCGCACAGAAAACTTGACCCTTCTGAAATGGAAAGCCCTGGGTGAATCTTGCCCCTGGTTCCAGTTGGGATCAGGAGCTGGGCTGGGCTGAGGAGCAGCAGGAGGACAGGCTTTTCCTGCAGAAGGTCTGTGGCTCATGAAGGTGTGGCTGAGAGCCTCAGCTTGGAAAATGAAACTGAGAATCCTCCTTCTTCTCCTGGCTGGCTCTTCCTCCTCTCTGGAATTTCCATTGCTCCTCATGGAGACTTTGGCTTTCCCTGTGTGTCCATCCCCTCCGTGGCTTTGTCCCTGTCCCCTTCCCGTCCTGAGGACTGGTTTATGGGAAGGTCCCAGCCCTGCCAGCTCCCTGGAGGATGGTGCTGCTGGCCTGGGGGTTTGTGGCCTTGTTGCCTGGACAGAAGGATGGCTGCCTTCACCTTTCTGCCTCCGGAAGAGACATGGCCTGCAGTTTTGGCAGGGCTCCTGCTCCTCTCCTGTCCTTGCAGAGTAGCAGTAGCAGCTGCCTCATGCCCTCTCCCAGTCAGGAGGGAGAAGTAGGTCAGAATTTGCATTCTTTGCCTGGATTCTTTGCATAACTTGAACACTTTTTCCTTCCCCCCCCCCCCCCATCTTTAAACGCCTTATTACTGTATGTGCGTGTTCCTCAGGCTCCCCTTGAATCAGAGGGTGAAGACTCAAATTCAGATGCATAATTGGTCTTTAATATCAGTCTTCCTCCGAAAAACACTTCTGGGAGACTCCTCACATGCTGAGAGACCAATCCCAGCATGTAAAATTATGAAAGAAATGCTTGGGGCAGCGTCTTCATTTTTGGCTGCTGTGTTGTCTGGATCAGGAGTTGAATTTTCTCCTGTAGTTGTTACTTTGCATGACAAGAGCGAGTAATTGGGGTGAAATCATCTGTGCTGCAGACTGGGATGGTGAGATTTCTTTTCAGTGCTTCTCTGTATGAGGTTTTTTTTTTGTTTTGTTTTGTTTTGTTTCTCTCTTTTGCAATGTCCTGATTGGGTGGGGGAGGAGAGATGGAGCACAGAAGGACTGTGGCAACCAGAGAAGCATCCAAGTGTTGCTGCAGGGCAGGCAAGGAAGTTTTTTGGCGTGGTTTTGTGTAGTGTGAGAAAAATAGGGCTTTGCTGTGATGAGCCAGATGAGTTCTGATGTGATGGGACAGGAAAGTTGTGGCTGCCCCTGCATCCCTGGAAGTGTCCAAGGCCAGGTTGGACACTGGGGCTTGGAGCAACCTGGGATAGTGGAAGGTGTCCCTGCCCATGGCAGGGGTGGGGCTGGATGAGCTTTAAAATCTCTCCCAACCCAAACAATTCTGTGATGATTCATGTGTGATTCAGCATCTCTGGCAGATTTTTCAGTAATCTGGCAAAAAATAGTGAATGTAACATCCTAAGATTGGGTGATTTTTTTTTTTTTCCAGAGGGTGAAGGCAAGACAGATCTGCTGCACGATTCTGGCCTTTCTCCATCTGTGGAGGTGATTTTTGATTTGGGTTTTTGTGGTTAAGTTCTCTGGAGGCTTCATGTGCATTATTGTCAGTCTGAAATAAAGCAAATGGTGTGGTCTGAAGGCAGGTGGATAGGTAAAAGTGACAGAATTGCCATGACACAATCATTATTTTAATGCATTTTCACTGTATTTTTAAAGTAATATTTTAAAAGTAATTTTAAATACGTCTCTGAGATTTTGCTTTGTGTTTCTTATAACAAGTAGACGTTTTCAGCCAAAAACTCTTATTTTCCTGAGATTTCAGGCCGTTTCTGCTGTGTCTGCTTTGTGCTGGTGGAGCTGACACCTGGAGCTGTGTGAGACTTAGGCAAAGAGCAGGAATTGTCATGTCTGTTCCCACTGTGCCCCCTGGAGCTGCCAAAAAGTGTCAGCAGCTGTAAATGGGTTCTGCACAGGGATGATCTTTGGGGAGCTGAGCTTTTCCCCATCCTGCCTTTGCTGTTTGATCTCTTTCCTTGGGGCTGTGGCTTGTTCAAGGCTTGACAGTCGGAAGGCTGAGTAGAAGTAAACAGAAGGCTGAGTCTTTTTCAAGTTAAATCCAAATTTTTGGGCTTAACTTTTAAGTTAACTTTTAAGCTGGATGAATTTTATTGGAGGGTAGATTTGGGAGTTGCAGTGAAATCACTTTTGATTTCTTTGTTCCCTCCTGTGCCTGCTGCTTGCATTAGTCCTGTGGAAGTCCTGTTGTTCCCCTTGGATTTCAGGCTGTAATATTCCTCCTGCATTGTGTATTCCTGTTTTCAGTGAACCAAAATGGGGAACTGAGTGGGGTTTTTTTTGGAAATGTGGGATGTGGCTGGAATCCCTGGATCATGCTGTGGTTAAACCAGAGTGCTGCAAAGGTCTTGTTGTCCTTCACTCCTGTCTCCATAAAGAGCTTTTCTTGGGCTGTGCTGTATCTGACCTGCTCTTAATTTCCAGGTGGGGTTTAAGTAAACCAGTTATGCTCTGGATTAAACTAAATCTAGATTTAAACCTGCCATCCTCTGCCTGGATCTGGAATCTCCTCTGTGTGGGTATCAACAGGGAGGATGCTTGGGCTGTTGTGTGGTGAAGTCTTGGCCACCTCGTGCTGATCTCGTGAGCAGAATTTCAAAGCCCAACAAGATGAAAATGCACAAGCCTTTTCTGCCTCTAGGACCTGATTTTAGCAGGAAATTGATGTGAACTTTGGCTTCCTCATGCAATTGTGCCTTGTAAGGGGATGATGAATGGGTATCAGCTCAGCTCCTACCAGGCAATAACTGGAGCTGGAAATCCTTTGGACTAATAAACTGCACTGTAACTTAAAGGCAAAATTCAGGCTTGCCAGAATACAAAGATGGGGATGATCCTGAAAATGACTCCTGGCTGCCAAGCTAAAAATGAAGAGCTCAATAGTGAGAAACTCTTCTGGAGAATATTTGCCCCATTAAAAGAGGAAAAAAAGCTGCTGACAGCTCTGGTTTGTGGAGTCCAGTGCTTCAGCCTCCACAACTAGTACCAAGCATGACTGTGAATTAAAAAATGAAAATCTCAGCCTTTGTGTTGTGGCTGGGATTGGCTGGTGGGTGTTTGCACTGGGTCTGCTGGAGCTGATCCTGTGCCTGCTCTTGCTTTTTGGTCTTTGAAGTGGTGAAATGGTTTAGGTTTTCTTTTGGGGCAAAAAAAGATGATGTGGTTGGCTCTTCAACATGATATGGGACAGTAGTGAAAGCCTTTTGGTGATTTGTTGTCTCTTTTGTGCTCTGCTCCTTCCTCCAGTAATATCCCTGAATTTTGCTGGAGTCTTGGAGCTGAAGCTCTGAGAATGTTACTGTTTGTGTATTTTGCTCAGCCTAAAGTGATGTCAACAGGAGGAAGCTCTGAAAATTATGGATTTTGGCTCTTTCAAGATGCTAAAGTTTGTAGCCGCTTAGCTCACTCCTCTTAAAAATAGTAATAATGAAAAAATAGAAATATATTAATATAATCCTGGCTCTCCACCTTTCTCTACTTATCCTGACAAATAATCCTATTACTCTGCATCTTGTCCAGTTCCTAATGTCTCTGATGAGGGAGCAGGAGCTGGGGAAGCTGAGGTAAGGGCTGGTGGCACAGGGTTGGGTTTCCCAGCTGAGGGTCAGATCAGCTCTTTTGATCTTACGACAGAAGAAAGCAAAAGTGTTTCCCTGGCACAGCCACTGCCTGTTCCTGTATGAAAGCTGAGCAGCTTTTTCTTTTTGGAACCTTTCCCAGTGATAAACCTGTATCCCAAACTCCCATCCATCCCCGCCCTCTGGCAGTGGGAGCCATTCCCTGTGTCCTGTCCCTCCATCTCTTGTCCCTGTCCCTCCCCAGCTCTCCCAGAGCCCCTTTAGGGATCCTTCTCCAGGTGAGCACCCCAAACTCTCCCAGCCTGAAGCTCGTCTGTAGCTCTTTCCTGGCATCCACCTCTGCTGGAATTCCGGGATTTTTGGGCTGGTTGAGCTTTCTCCAGCAGGAACTCCCTGTGCAGGGACTTGATGGTGTGACCTCCAGCAGCTGTTCTGTGGTGTTGACTGGATGTGGGGCTAGGATCATCCATGCTAGTTGAGGAGGAAACATTCAGATGCTGATGTTTAAAATGCCTTTGTTGAGCTGAAGGAGAGATTTAAGAGGAACCACGCTCAAATTCCCGCAAAATTCCCTGAGCCACCTGTTGCAGGGAGAGACCTCTGGAGCTGAGGTGAGCTGTGGCTTCACACCTGGGGGCTGAACAGGTGTTGGGTGGCAGAGACGCTCTGGTGTGGGGGAGGAAATGTCCTTAAGCTGTGAAACAGCCTCTTGAGAGACAGAGCGAGACGAGGCGCGGGGCCGCCTCCGTGGCGTTTTGTGAAGCCCAACAGATTTGGGGGCCCAGGCGTGGGTGGCGTGTGAGGAAAGCACTTGGGTAATGTCCCTGGAATAGAAACTCAGCCCTGCTGCTGGAAGCAGGTGGTGTCAGCTGCCTGCTAAAACAAAAAAGGGAAGGTTTCATAGGGCTTCAGTCAGTCCATGCGAACCGGCACCAAAAAAAATATGAGAAAACTTGGAAGTTCCCAAGGGCTTGGCAGAAGGTTGAACAGCAAGCAACTCCATTTGAGGATACCTGGAATTCAAGTGGGTTTTACTAGAAATACTGGGACAGCGTGTTTGTTTTTAGCTCAGTCAACATGTTCTCACTCTCTTTTAAGTACTGCTGAGGATGAGCCAAGCTAGGGGATGTGAGGACTTGAACTGAAGTCTCACAGGCTCCTCAGAGAGAAATGAACCTTCTTGGAAAGCAGTGTGGCCTAAATCCCCAGCTTGCTGGAATATGTAAAATTCCTTAAGAAGCTGGAAGTGAATAGCCAGGATTAAAGAGGGAAAAGCCATTCCCTGTGTCCAGTTTGACCAGTTGCTTGCTTGAGGGATTTCTGGTGGAAAAAAGAGATTTCCAACCTGAGCAGCCTTGCTGTGTTGGAGTTTTGATATAGGTTGTAAACCTCAGGTTGTTTGAACACTTGAGAAAAGGTTTAGCTTCTCTACTGGAAGGAGAGGGGTAAAATACAAAATTCCTGCTGAGTCCTCTCTCCACTCACTTCCTTACATTCCTTGAGGAAAGTGATTCCTAATCAGAGAATAATAAATCACAGAATAAATAGTTATAAATTATTAAATTAAAAATATAAATCACAGTAATAAAAAGAGCTTGGGAGGGAGCTGAGCAGTCCTGCTCAGGTCAGCTCTAGAATTATCTGAAGAGCAAGCTGATGGAATAACCCTGGCAGCTGTGGGTCCTGTGGATGACCAGAGCCTGGTGAGATGTTGAAGGATGTGCAGGCTGACTCCAGAAGCACTGGATGGAGGATGAGCAGGAACCACCACAACCCTACTCTGTGTCAGAAGAGTGGGAGCCAAGGGGTCTGAGACCTTTTTTTTTTTTTTTTTTTTAGTTTTGACTGATAGGCATTTTCTAACAGAATTCACAAAAATACACAAAATTAAATCAAGAATTGATTGAAAAAGGTGTCTTCCAGCAGTTGCATCGTTTTCTCTCCATTAAAGCTAAAAATAATAAAATTATTTTTATTCCTTTCCAGTTTTTTATTGAGCTGGAAAGGACAGAGAGAATATGGAAAGTTTAATTCATTCACCTGTGGGCTTAGAGCCAAGGGAGGCAACCAGTTTAGCTCAGTTGCCCTTAGCTGATGCAGAGAATAAAATGACTTTTTCCCGTGAGTGAGGCATCTTCTGTCTCATCCATCTTTAGGGTTTATTGGTCTGATTCTTGGTGCCTTGAGGATCCGTGGATTTGTTTCTTCTCAGCTTCCTTGGGTGGAGAGCTGTACTGGACGGAGGAAGACACTGCTTCCATTCAATGCCTTTTCAGGAGAAACAATCACAGCCTGCTGAAGTAAACACTGTGACCTAACGCCTCAAATACTGAATTTGGAGAGTGAAATGTTTGGTTTCAGCCTCTGAAACAAGAAGTTTCAGTAAGGCTGGGGTTGGTAAAGGTCTGGAAGAGGTGCTGATAATGCCAGGATTGAGGTCAGGGAAGAAAGCGCCTCCTTCCCCTGGTAACCCTGGAGGACTCTTACATAACTGTTCTGAACCAGCTTAAGAGAGGGCTGGGATGGGGAGGGGAAATAAAAAAAGCATTCTAGTGAAAGACTGCTGATAAGCCCAGAGAATCCAAAAATAGGATTTGGCTCCAGGGAATGAAGGAGAACCTGCTGGAGGTAATAATCTGGAGATTGACAGAAATTCAAGGGACTCACATGAGCCCTGAGCCAGACAAACCCCAATCTTGGAGCCTTATCTTGATGGGAGGATAGCTGCAATGTTTATAAATTGTGTCCTGGCTGGGCAGGACAAAAAAACCCAACCTCCTCAAGTTGTGGCCATGGCTCACCTAGACCAGGATGCTCCCATCCCAGGGATGCAGGGGAAATAGGAGGCACTGGCTGCAGGGGTGAAGCAGAATGAAAGTTCACATGCAGAGGATCATGGAATGGGGTGGGTTGGAAGAGACCTTAAAACAGTTGCTCCAACCAGATCCTTTTTTGTAACTTCAACCAGACCAGGTTGCTCCAAGTCCATCTTGTCCTTGGAAACTTCCATGGATTCAGTTGAAAAGGATTCCTGAAACACAGGCAAAGAGCTGCACTGCCAGATAGGGGAACAAAGATTTGATTCTCCCCCCATTCCCAACTGTCCTTCCCTTTTTTCTCCTTCCCTATGACAGATTCACCTGGTGAATCACAATTTGTTGTGTCATTTCCTTCTGTTTTCATATGGCAAAAAGAGATTCCTTCTATTTTCTACACCCAGTTATACTTTGCTAGTCTGGAAATTAACACTTTTTCAGGAAAAAAAAAAAGTCCTCCATCTCTCTACCTTTAATTTTCTTTCTTTCTGGGCCAGCTATTTTCCTGTGAAATTCTGGTTTATCCAGTCTGGGTACTGGTGCCTTTAAAGCCTGCTGTGCTCATTCAGGGAACAGCAATTTTAAAGTTGATTTTCCCTTGAGTTTCAGTAATGTATAAGAACCATTTCAACAAAAAGAAGGGTATTGCTGATGTTTTTTTGTTTCCTGTGGTTGTTTATTTTTGTTTGTTTTTTGTTTGTTTTGTTTCTTGGTTTTGTTTGCTTCTAATGCTTATAAAGCCTAATTGTGAAATTTCTTGCTGAAATTTCCCACTTGCAGCAATAATTTTCTTTGGGTACTTGGTGCTTTCTCTTAATTTGATGGACATCCCAGTATTTCTCAGGACTTTTTCAGCCTACTTAAAACAGTGGCAGGAACTGGCTTGGCCAGCAAATTATCGAGTGTGAAGTCAATTATTCACTGCTCTCGATGTTTTCCTCTTTAACCAAAAAATATTGACTCAAGAGCAAGCACAGTCTGGTTTCTTTGGGGCTTATTTAAAATCTTTAATCTTCCCACTTCCATCCTTTCCCCTCTCCAGCTGCACTTGCTGATTAGTCTCTGACAGCAGGCTGGGCTAGAACTGCTCTTCCTTTGGGGGGGAGGTTTATTTGATCTTTTCCCACCCAGCAGCAGCTCTTGGAGAGCATTCCAGCTGGGCTGGCAGAGGCTGGAGCTCCAGGGAATCGCTGCCTGGGGAGGGAAGCAAAGGTAGGAGAAAGCAAGGAACAGGGGCACTTATGCAATCACACTGTGTTTTGATAGGAAAAATAAGCTGGAAATAAAGATATCTTGGCTCGTGGAAGGAAAGCTGCTTGTCTCCTACCCAGACAGTAGCTGTTCTCAAGGCAGGATCTTAATCTGATGGGATGAAAACCTGGAGTGGCTTTCTGGAAGTGGGATAAAAGCCATTTAATCCTGGAAATTCTATGTGCAGCTGGCTTGCCCTTTCAAGTTCCATGGGCTACTTTTCCTGGAAGCTTCCTAAATAAATGTGTATGAGACTAACAGTAATAACAAAACCAATAATAATAATAATAGCTTTTCTGTGGGAATTCTGTGCTCTGGAAAGTTCTTCTCTGCTTCCCTGGGATGTGGCTGCTTTTTGTCTGTATTCCTGGTGGGAGATATCTGACCCACCTGATCAGAGGCTTCTGTCTTCAGAGCAAGTGTAGCCCTGGAAATTGCACTTTTCTCATGCTTGTGTAGGGCTGGCTCATCAAAAAATGTGCAGGAAGCCTTTTTATTGACTTCTTTGCTTGTGTGGTGCTCAAAGATGTGCTTTGAACAGTGTCCTGGTCTCTTGGTGCCAGGGATATGTGTCTAGGATGGACAGGCAAGGTCACTGTGGTGGATGGATGTGTTCCCTGTGGTCAGTCTCACTGACTGAGGGATGTTTGCATAGCTGGTGTTGATTCTGTGCTGCTGAGCACCCTGCCCTGCTCTGAATCTCTTGGATATTTGCTGGGTTTTTTTTGCTCCTCTGACATCACAGAGCTACTTTAAAAAAAAAAAATGAACTTCCAACTTGGCCTTTTCCTAGAAAGCTCAGAGTGGTGCAGAGAAGGAGAGAGAAATGCTGCTGCATCCTGGCCTCTGGCCTCCTGTGGGGTTTAGCTGCTCCAGATGTTTGGATAAACTGCTCTGGGCTGGAAGCAATTCCCACCAAACTGGGCGTTAATGGACCTTTGGGGGGTCGAGATCATGTTCTCTGGAGCACAGGGCTGAGGGCCATAAATAATGTCCTCAATGAGATCAGTGCTTTGAGGAATCCCAGGTGGAGAGAGCTCTGTGCCAGCATCTCCAGCCCTCCCAGGCTTGTGCTAACCTCCCAAAGTTTGTTTGGATGCCTTTGATACCAATCCCAGAGTGGTGTGGGTTGGAGGGGACTTTACAGCTTTCCCAGTTCTCCCTACCATGGGCAGGGGCACCTTCCACTATCCCAGGTTGCTCCAAGCCCCATCCAAGCTTGACAAATTCCAAGATTGGGGCAGCCACAAGTTCTCTGGGCAGAGAACATGTCCATCTTCTTTTTGAGAGCTGTCTGCAGGTGTCCCTGCTTCACTCTAACCCTGATGGGATTGAAAACATTTTGCTGATCATGTGCTGGCAGTGACTTCTGGAGGAATGTCACTGGTGCTGGAAAAGGGGCACCAGGACACATTGAGTTAATGCTCAGAGAATCAATGCTCATCCTATTAAAAGTTTTCAAAAATGACTGAAAGCACTTGGACTAATAGGCCTTGGGTTTGCATCACTAAATGAGTTTGTGAATCCCTCGTGAATGGGCCTTTCCATAAGGAAAACAAGATAGCAGCTGATGTAACTGGCAGATGGAGCCTTGTTTTTGTGTTTTGGTTAGAGCAGGACTCTCCAGGCAGGAGCTGGAAATGTCTGTGAGCCTCCTCTGCTACCTCTGGCAGTGACCCTGTGGATGGAGGGGCTGTTCTCTTCCTGACCTCACCCTCTCTCCCCATCTCTCCTGTGTCAGGGTGACCTTAGCCTGCTCTTGGAGACAATTTTTGGAAAGCAAGGAGCGTTTAAGACTGATGCAACCTGCTTGCCAGGTCAGTTGAGAAAATTCCTGTCTCCTGAAAGATTTATGCTGCAGCAAACAGTAAAATCCTTTTGTCCTTATTCATGTCTTCTTAAAGAGCAACAGCAGCTTTTGACAGGGTACAGGAATCACAGTCAGGACAGGCATTTCCCTGGAGCTGAGTGACTCTGGAGTGGGGAAGGTTGGAACATGCCTGTTGTTGCCAAATTGTTTCCTTGGATCCACTTTTCCTTTCTTTCATAACAGGGAAACTCTCCTGCCTGTCTCCTTGCATTGAGCGGAGACTGATTTGTACAGAACTGGAAAAAAAAAACCCAATAATAACGAGAAGGAGGCTTTAGGAACATGAGACAAACCTCTGCTTCATTGGAACAGAAGAGGGATAAAAGTGGATGTTAGCCTTCCTCTGGCAGAAATCAAATATACTCTGTGATGTGGGGGTGGAGGAGGGGATGAGGGATGCATACATCTCATTTTTCCAATATAGTTTTTGTTTCCATGTTTTTCAAGTGATCACAGAGCTGAGGTGGAGGTGATGAAAGGCTGACTTTGCTTCTTGAACCTCTCCTGGACTTCATCAGTTACCTCATGGAGCTTAAAATGCATCCACTTCCACCCTTTGCCATAGGCAGGGAACCCCGCTATCCCAGGTTGTTCAGGAAGGCAAAGCAAGGTTTTCTTCTTTATTTATTTAGCTCCTCAAGAACATTTTTTTTCGTGAATAATGCCTCCTGCAGCCATATGGAAGAAATCAATCATGGGAAATAAAGAGCTTGTAATCCATTTAACTAGGACTTTCCACCTCTCATTAAGCCAGAGACATTCATGCCGAATTCTCTGGGTAGCAGTTGCACAGCAGATGTGCACAGTATCGATTGGAAAATGAGTCTTGCTGGTTTTGTTTTCCTTCCCCCCCTTCCCCCCTTACTGTTTCCATTCAAGTGCATGCAGTGGGTGTGGAGGCACTTGGCTGCTGCTCAGATGAGCATTCCTGGGGTTGTTGGTGCAGTTTTCTTT
The DNA here is from genome assembly GCA_013396955.1 of Regulus satrapa. Classification (NCBI taxonomy): domain Eukaryota; kingdom Metazoa; phylum Chordata; class Aves; order Passeriformes; family Regulidae; genus Regulus; species Regulus satrapa. The sequence continues at coordinate 53,011 of VWZN01004116.1, read as the reverse complement.
TCCTGCTGGCAGGAGCCAGGTTTTCAGCAGGGGATGTGTCAGAGGGAAGGCAGTGAGGTCTCGGTAGCAATGTGTGGGACAGATCCCTGCTCCAGCTGCTGGCACTGTGCAGGGAAGGTGAAACCATCCATGGGGAACTTTTCAGAGCTGTGTTTGGAAAGGGAAAACCAGGAGAGGGAGGAATGCTTATCTGGAGAGGAAGCTGCTTGTCAGGGTGCTCAAACCCAGCTCTGTTTCTGCTTAATTTCTTGGCAAAATCCTGCTGGTAATGGGTAAGGCTTGGTGCAAACTTCTGGTTTGCAGCTTGGAGAGGATGGCAAAGCTCCTGGAGATATTTTTCCTCTGTGGAGAGGAAAAATATCCTGTAACCTTTTAAATTCTCTAAATACTTTTAAATCCTTGTTGGTGCATGGGTTTTGTTTAGCATCCAGCCGTGCTTTCCTGGGTTGTCCTCTTATTCTTCCTGTGGTGGTTTTTCCTGCCATTTTCTCACCTGGGCTGTCTGCTGATGTGGGGTCACCACCCAGACCATACCAACATCCCAGGACATTCTCTGTAACAGGCTTTTTAGACAGCAGAAAATGGGGTCTCCTACTCAAGACACTCCCTCCCCATCCCACTTCTCCCAGACCAGTTTGGTGTTTCCCTGCCTGTCCCTTTGGGTTTGTGGCTCTCATTCCCTCCTCCCCCCTGTCTTTTCCAAGATCAACAGCACTGTCTGGCTCCTGGTGGTGTCTCACCTCACCTTAGCTGCTATTTTGGATTTTTAGCTGTTGAACTGCTGGGTTCTTGTGCTGCTTTGAATGTTTCTGGAGTGCTGTCCCAAGGGGACTCCACCAAACATAGACTTGGAGAGGTGAAAAAGTTCTTGACTTCCTCTGCCAAAAATGTGATTTCATGCGCTTTGGGCTGCTCGACCTTTCTCTTTACTGCTTCATTTTTCTTTGCTTCTTCTCGTTAGACTTAGAGATGTGAGAAATTCACCAGTTGTTGATGCCCATCTCTCCACCAGCTCCCAGAAGTTGAAGCTCTTTTCATACTCGGGTTGTCAGGAATTCTTTGGCAGCAGGGACCCGAAGTGTCCCATGTTTTTCTTCATGTCCCACCTGTGCTTTGCTGCTCAGAGTTACTTCAGAACCTGCTTGTGCAGGTTTACCTGGTATTTTTGGCTCTGCAGCAGATTTTGAGTTTTCAGAGCTGTGCCAACACCTTGACCTGCAAGGTTCGTGAAGAAAGCAGAGATTGTGTTTAATTATTGTTGTGCCAGAAGTTTACACAGGTTTTTCCGGTGCCATGTTCCTCTTCTTCCACCCTTTGAAAGTTCCAGGCACCCATTCCTGCCTCAGTTTGTGGAAAACATTAAGAAGCTCTGTTGCAGAGGGCGTTAGTCCGTCCTGTGCTTATTTATTTAGGGAGATTAAAGTCTAAGTTTTTCTTTTGTAATCCCTTTGAAGTATTTATCTTTTGAAGTCTGAATTTTCATTAACTGGAAGTGTACAACCCCGAACTACACACTGCCCTAGTTTCAAAGCTGTAATTTTTTTTGTAGAAAACATTTAAGAACAATAAACAACGGGTCAGACCCACAGGGACTCCACGTCAGCCAGCTCCTATTTGGGATGTGTCTGTTTGGGTCATCCCTTGGCCCTTTGGGGAATCCAAAGGCTCTGCAGCCTCTCCCTGCCTTGGGATGTAGCCATGGATTTTTTTGATCTCAGGGAGACAGGGATTTTCCCCTTCTGAATGCTCTGCCAGACCAACACATGGCCTGTAGACTTTTCTTTCAGTTTTTTTAATTTGTTTTTTTTCCCCCACTCTTATTTTCTGTCATTGAGGCAGCAGCACTCAGCTTTAATGACAAGAATGTTGTGCTTTCCTGCCTCAGCTCTCTTCCAATAGGTTCCATATATCCATATTCACATGGCAAAGGATACTTTGCAGTTTATCTTTTTTGTTTGTTTGCCAGGGGAAAAAAAAATAGATCCTGCCTGGAGTTTTTCTATGTCTGCTGCTTTTGTTTGTGCAGTATTATCAGTGTAAAAAGTAATGTTTACAGCCTGGAAAAAGTGGGTGGGAGACCTCTGACCCAGCCTGATTTCCATAGTGGAGAATAAATGTGTTGGGAAGAATAACCCTGCTGGATCATCAAAGGGGTCACTGCCTGGGCATCCTCCACCCCCAAAATGAATCACCTGAGGCTGTTTTATGGCTTTGGGGTGTCCCATTCCCACCTTGAAATGAAATCTTGGATCTTGCAAGCTGAGATGCTTTGGGTTTGTGCCAACAAAATGTGGAAAATGGTGCTCAGTGTGTGTGTGTGCATCTCGATTTCCTCCCGTGGGAGTGGCCAGAGCAAACAGCCCTCAGTAATAGTTTGTTATTAAACAGATGGGGATATTGACCCTCTTCCATTTCCATTTTCCAAGTCAGGGAAAATGAAATTGCATTACTTTGGCTTGGATGAGTTCAGTGTATTAATAATAAAATGCGTAAATGTGTATGAAAACCAATAGAGTGTATATGAAAATCCCAAGAATTTAGATAATGTATATTATTTCAGCCCTGGCTAGGCAATAGAGATCTTTTTTTTTTTTTTTTTTTTTTGTGCACAGAACTGTAGTGCGCTCTGGAATAGCTTAATTTTTCAGAAGGTATTTAAGGAAAATCAGGATTTTCCAGCATAATTAGGGAAATTACTGACAAGCAACCTTACAAGCATATCAATAGGGCTAATTGATTATCAGGGTTGTTCTCACCTAATTGGCATAGGAAACTATTTGCTTAACAAAGTTTTAAGCATAATTAGATTGATACAAGTTTTAGTAGAGATGGAGATGTTGAATTTACAGAGATTCTTGATAAACAGTGATCCCAGGAGTCAGCAACAAGAGGAAAACCGCTTCTTTTAATATGGAAATCAGTAGAATCTGTCAAAGCTCTCTCTAAAATGAATTAACATAAAAGATTAACCTCAAATACCCCATGAGTCTCTCTTTTTTTAAAAATGTTTATTTGCATTGCAAGTGGGTTGAGTTTCCTTGGGCCTGAATTTTGGGAGATGGGTGGAGTTATTGGAGAAAACACGTGTCTGCCTCTTTCCCAAAGCTTGGCTTTGCTCCGACGTCTCACGAGGATTCCATGGGTTGATGGTGGACCTGGCAGTACTGGGTTAATGGTTGGACCCCATTATCTTAGAGGGCTTTTCCAGCCTTAATGATTATATGATTTCATTATTCATAAGCCTCCATCAGAGCATCCTTGGCCGTGTTTTGGGTTTTCTTTTGGATGTGCTGCTCCAGACCATCCTGAGTAAACCGTGGTGGGTGTTCAGGGCAGGGCTGTCCATGGTGGGGCTGGGAGTGCAATAAAGCTGCTTCTCCCTGGGCTTTTAAAAACCACAGAATTTCCTGAGATGGAAGGGACCCACAGGATCATCCAGTCCAACCCCTGGCCCAAGACAGACCCCAACAACCCCACCCTGTGCACCCAAATGAGAATGGTGTCTAAATCTTTTCAGGGCAGGGCTGTCCATGGTGGGGCTGGGAGTGCAATAAAGCTGCTTGTCCCTGGGCTTTTAAAAACCACAGAATTTCCTGAGATGGAAGGGACCCACAGGATCATCCAGTCCAACCCCTGGCCCAAGACAGACCCCAACAACCCCACCCTGTGCACCCAAATGAGAATGGTGTCTAAATCTTCTGGAGCTCTGTGGGGCTGTGCTCATTCCCTGCGGAGCCCAGCACCCTCTGG
>VWZN01004116.1:38627-49056 GCA_013396955.1 Regulus satrapa | reverse complement strand
TTTTGGGTTTTCTTTTGGATGTGCTGCTCCAGACCATCCTGAGTAAACCGTGGTGGGTGTTCAGGGCAGGGCTGTCCATGGTGGGGCTGGGAGTGCAATAAAGCTGCTTCTCCCTGGGCTTTTAAAAACCACAGAATTTCCTGAGATGGAAGGGACCCACAGGATCATCCAGTCCAACCCCTGGCCCAAGACAGACCCCAACAACCCCACCCTGTGCACCCAAATGAGAATGGTGTCTAAATCTTCTGGAGCTCTGTGGGGCTGTGCTCATTCCCTGCGGAGCCCAGCACCCTCTGGGGGAAGAACCTGTCCCTAAATCCAACCTAAACCTCCCCAGACACAGCTCTAGCTCTTCCATGGGATCTGTCCCAGAGAGCAGAGGCCGGTGCCTGCCCCTCCTCTGCCCCTCATGGGGAAGTTGTACCTGCAGTGATGCCTCCCCTCCATCTCTTGGAAGGGAGGGCCTTGGACTGCAGTGAGCCTTGGGAAAGGCTATTAAACCTGCTCCTCCAGAGCTACATCCCCACTATTTGCTCAGAGCACTTCAGGACTTGTGCTGTTGCTCTTCCCATCACTAAAATGAGGGCACTGAGATGCTTTATTGATTGGTCTTGATTGCTCCCTTGATTGCTCCTCCCTCTCCAGTCCAGGTTTCTGAATATTGCCCTGAGACTACAGGGATGGAGGAGTTAATTCACAGAGACAAAAATCAAAAATTTGTAGGCCAGATCTCCCCAGAGAGCTTCACTGTTAATTTTACAACTCAAATTCTCCTTTTTTTTGTTTTTTGTTTTTATTTTTTTTTCTTCTTTCTCCGAAGCTGTTTGAAAAGGAATAATGTGTAATCAATACCTCCACCTCAGTATCTCAAAAGTGCAGTGTGTGCTAATTAGGCATCCTGGAGCCTTTGGAAAATGCTCCCATTGTATTTGCAGATGGAATCTACCCTGCTCCCCCTTTTTGGGCAAGCGAGCTGGTTATTCAGCTCTGAGAAGCTCATAGACATTGGCAGATGATGCATCTTGAAAGTCAAGGTTGAGAGCATGAGTGGGTTTGTGCTTTCTATTTTATTTCTTTTTCCCTCCCCTCCCTCCCGGTGCACGTTGCTGGATTTGAATAATTAATGCCTGTTGTCTTGCTTCCTGTTTTCATTTCTGTATGTAATGCTAACCAGCAGTGGGCTGAATCATTCATAGGCTCCTTTCTCCACCTCGACAGCTGGAGATGTCATGGGAACAGTGATTGTGAGGTGCTGCAGACTTTCTGCTGCTCCCTGAACTCCGTTTCTGGAAGCAGGAGCAGTAAGTATGGAGTCCATGCTCTTGGCCAAGCCAGGCTCTCTGGGCAGATGGTATCAGTGGGGTTTCTCTCCCTGCAGCTCCTGTTACTGCTCAGGTGTCCGTGTGTGTGGAGGGGAGGGTGGCTGCTGTGTTTTGTCCTTTCCCATCTGTTTTGGGCTTTTCTGGACCTGGTTGTGATGCTCATGGAGAAGAGGGAATGATTTTAGGTTTGTTGGTTGTGCCTCATGCGATTACACTGTATTTAGGAATGGAATTTTTAAAACTTATCTTAGATGGGGTTTTTTTTTGTGATTGTGCTTTTCCTGAGTTTTTGTGGAGGGCAGCCTGGAATTCTGGGCTTTACAGTGAGAGGAACCAGGGTGGGAGCTTCACTTGGTGCCTTACAAAGAGCCTTTTCAGCTGTCTTCCCTTGGACACTGCCAGGGATCCAGGGGCAGCCACAGCTTCTTTGGGCACCCCGTGCCAGGGCCTGCCCACCCTCTCAGGGAAGGATTTTTCTCCTGTCAAATTGACATAATTCTTGCAAGTGATAAAAAGAAATACCCATTGAAAGCTTTTGAGGATGGAGCTGGCCTGCCTGCCCTCACACCTTGCAAGGCTAGAGCAGGAAGAGGTGGAAATCAGGAGAGATGCTGTCCTTTGGGGAAGAATTCATACTGGATTACTTGGAGCAGCTGTAGCCTTCTAGGTTTTCAGCGTGGGAATAAGGGGTTTGGCTGGGGAGATGTTAATAGGCTGTGAATGATTTTTACATCTTGCTCAGATCCCTCAGCATCTTGTACGTCACTGCTTGCTTGGAATTTTGAGGACAGAGAGGATGGTTTTGCCCAAGAACTTTGAACAGCATCCAGTTTTGCACATCCTCAGCGTTTCTGTCCCACTGTGACATTTTTTGTGCCCGTGGTGGGAAGGCAGCGGGGGAGACTCATTTCCTAGGGATGGTCTCAAAGCTGAAGATGGGAGGCAACTTGAGCAGTGACTAATGCTGAGCTTTATAAATAGCAAGAGGAGAGGTGAAACGCGGGCAGGGAGGTGACCTCGACACGAGGCCACGGAGGTGGCACAGCAGCGCCGGGGGCAGCTGAGCTGGGAGGGCATGGTGGGGGGGATGGGACGTGATCAGCAAACAGCTCTCGTGTCAGGCTGGCTGTGCCTGTGCCTCTGTCCTGCTTGTCACCCCCGAGGGGATGAGCAGAGCCACGTGGGGAGCCGGACTGGCCACCCATGGATGCGTCAGTCGTGCCCACTTCGTGTCCCTTGCTTGGGTCAGCGCCCCGAGCAGCTCAGGGAGCTCTGCTGAAAGCACAAAGCTGCCTCTGTGCCTTTGTGGGGCAGAGGAAGGCACAGAGCTGTGGGCTCTGGGGACAGTGTGGTGACAGGCTGCTGGGTTTGGAGCCACAACAGCCTCCTGCCTCGGGAAGCTGAGTCCTGATTAGAGCGTCAGGGCAAGGCTGTCCTGGGCTGTCAGCACGGAGCGTGAATGGACACAGACATGGGCAGGAGCTGGGAAGGTTGAGCTGTCTGTGTCCCTGCTGGCATTTCTAGACTCCAGCACTGTCTGCACTGCCTGCAGCATCCCCTTGTGCATCAGCTGGATTGAAAAATATGGTCAGCCCTGCTTTTGGAGGTTTCCTTCTGCGGGATGTGCCAAGGAAAAGCTTTTAGGCGGCTGGTTTATCTCCCTAAGCCCAGGCACACTTTGCTGATGCCAGTGAGGATGTTGCTACTGAGCTGTCACAGCTTTTCCCAAGACCTGAGCCCTGGGAGTCCCACATGTGAGAAAGCAAAGTGTTCCCCTGGAGAGGGTAGGATTTACTGCCCACACCACTCTGCACTCTCGGGAAAGGTGGGCAAGCACTTTGCAAGCTCAGCTGCTGTCAAACTCCACTCCAGCCCACTAGTGATCCACAGGGTAGCAGTGTGTGGGGCTCTGGGTGCACACCTGTGCTTCAGGAAGCTGTGGAAAACCTGAGTTGTGGGATCAAGCACAGCATCCAGCTCTGCCTCCCTGTGAGTGCTTGAGAGGTTTATAAAGGGAGAGGATAATATCTATATTATATATTTTGTGTATACGCACACTATATTTTTGGGTTTGTCCTGTGCAGGGACAGAAGTTTGATCCCTTCCAGCTCAGGATAGTCCATGATTCTGTGATGTCCCTTCTCTAGGGAGGCATGGAAGTGTTTATTTCTCATCTGGGACTGTTTTGCAGGCTCCATCAGATGCTGACGATAAACTGCTTTAGCTTGGCTCAGCTTCAGCTTTGTGGAGGTCTCTGAATCGATTTTCAGGTTGTTCTTGCAGAGGCTCTGTCTCTTTACACTTCAGTCTTTCATAAAAACCCAATCACCTGGGCTACAGATCATCATCTTCCTGCTTTTGTCCTCACGTGGCTTTCCCTGCCGATAACTCCTGCGAACACATTTTCTTTTGGTGGCGTGGGAGAAGCTGCACAAGGAAATAAAACTTGCAAACTAATTAAACTTCTTGGTCTCATTGAGTAACGAGTGGGAGATGTTGGCAGGGCTGGGAATAGAGCTGATTCTCATCCCTCCTCTTGGTAGCCAGAGGACACGGTTAATTATTAAATTGCTTGTTAATGTCTTGAAATATCGCTTGGGATTTTAATTCCTTTTTTTTTTTTTTTGTGTTGTTGCTGTTGTTTTCTCTCCTTTACCTCAGGGCGCTCCCAGGAGCTGATGGGTTTGTGGTAGCTGGCTCCGGAGGGGCTGGAAGGAGCATGGTTAAACACCAACCCCTGCAGTACTACGAGCCCCAGCTATGTCTGTCCTGTCTGACCGGGATCTACGGCTGCCGCTGGAAACGGTACCAGCGGTCACATGATGACACCACCAAGGTGAGCAGCTGAGCACCTCTTCCCTGTCACCTTGGCTTGAAAGTATTAAATATTTGATTTGGTTTTTTCCTTATTTCCTTACTTGGTTTTTTCCTTATTGGCTTGGATGTTTGATGGGAATTGTTGACCATGGTGGGAGGTCCTCCCTGTAGGACTGATGTAGGGAAGGGCACGGTGAGGTTGGTCACGGTGCTCCAGGGGGATTGAATGTGCCCAAATCTGTTTATATTGTGGCAAAAGAAAACACTTTCTTTGTGTTTTTTTGCTCTTTCTTTGTGTCCTGCTGGTGCTTGCAGCACCCCTGGCTGGATATGTACTCCTGTGTTTCTGCAGCATCTCTGCCTTTATGGCGTGGTTTTAGTGGGCATGGTGGTGTTTGGTCCCAGAAGGGACTTGATGACCTTGGAGGTGTTTTCCAACCTTTATGATTCTATTCTTGCGTGTGACAGTGAGTTTGTAAGTGGGTGTCCAGAGAAGCTTTTGCTGGCCCTGAATCCTTTTGCTGGCCAGGGCTTGGAGCACCCTGGGAGAGTGGAAGGTGTCCTGCCCCCACAGCAGGGGGAGGGACTGGATGGTCTTTAATGTCCCTTCCAACCCAAACCCTTCTGGGGTTCAATGATAGCAGCAGAAGGGTGAGACCAAGCTGGGGAAAAGCTGTTGGAGGTGTAAATGGGAAAGCTGTTGGAGGTGACTCTTCCCTCCCAGGGATAAATATAGATTGTAAGAGCTCTGGCAGAGGGAATCCAGGCAATGAGGCTCAACTTGCACCTCCCCTCTTGTTCTGGCTGGTGAGATGAGGTCTTGTGATGTGTTGATAGGAGAAGTGTGAAAATATCACTCTCAAAACCACCCTGTTACATCATCTGGGTAAGGATTTTGTTTTACGGTTCTCCTGTACTCCCATGTTGCCTGGGACGGTCTTTTAAAGTGTGCTTACAAGTTACATTTGGAATTTTTTTTCTTCTTTAAATCTGGTTTCATCTGGAAGTGTTCCCAGGGGGCTCTTTGGTTGCCTTTTGAATGCCTTATTTTGCTCTCCTATCGCTTGGCTCCTCTGTTCTGTTTTTAAGTCTATAACCAGGGATCTTCTTGGCTCTGGAGTGTTTTTTCTCTTGGAAAAGCAGCTGTGAAGGAGCAAACAGGGCTGTGTGGCAGCTCCCGTGCCAGAAATGCTCCTGGTTATCAATTGCAGCCATTGTTCGTGCTGCTGCTTGGCCAGGAGCTCCCCTGTGAATTGGAAAGTCATGGCTTAAGTTTGTGCAGCCTAAAACAAATTTCCTTTTGCAAATGAGGAATGTTGGTGCTGTTTTCCCTCTGCTTTCAGCCTGGCCAGCTTGCTCTGGGTGACCACTTTGAGCAAGCAGAACATGACAGTTCTTAGCTAAAAATTTACAGACAAGTTGCCATGAATTTTTCAGTGAAATCTGCCTCTGCTTGCATTACCAAAAAATATCAGTGGCAGCTTTCCAAGTCTACTTGGAATCTCCATTGGTTTTTTGCTAGTGCTGGAAAGGAATTTGCTGTGTTTAAAGGTAGCTGATCCAGGCTTAAAAATATGTCCAGTCTGGTGTTTTTAAAGTCTGTATGAGGCCTCAACTTCCGCTTTGGTAAAAGAGAGATGGAGACAACAGCAGGAGTAGGAAAAGAAAGCCTAAAATGAGCTGCAGGCTGTGTTGTCTGATTTCTTGTTAAAACATCAAACTCCCCAGAATAAAAGGCTCTCACACAAATTTGGGTCACGACCCAGCTTTGCCTCCATGATATCTTCAGCTGATGCCTGTGAATGTTTGTTGTCTGATTTGTGCTGCACCTCAACAGCCAGAATATTAATGATTCCTTTATTTTCCCTTCAAATGTATGCACATCAAGCTTTCTACTCTATGTTAAAAATTTACATGAAAATGAAGATTTTAATTGGACACCTGAGTTCTAGTTTTTTTTGAGAGGCAGCTTGCTGGAATTGTTATGTTTTTGCTTCATCCTTTGCTTTTCTTTGACCTTTGTGTGCCTTCAGCCCCTTTCTTGATTCTCAACCAATATATTCTGATCTCCTTTTAAAAGCTGGAACATCTGTAAAATTCCTTTTTTCTATTGTGGGCCCTCAGCTTTAATGACAAGATCCCCATTCACTTTTTAAAAATTTTATTTTAATTTTAATGCTTTTCAGAATGAAAGACTCCTGAAGGAGGAGAAATGGTCCTGCTGAGATTTAGATTATTTTAATCTCTGTAGCTGGTGTGAGGAAGGAATTTCTGATGTAACCACAGCTTGATCATCGCATATTCAACCAAGGATATTATGAAGTCAGTGCATGGAAGCATTTTTTAATTGCTTTCAAACCCCTGGTTGTTTGTACACAGCAACTATCCCACCTTGGAAATCATCCTGGGTGGAAGAAGGGACAAAGATTTCCTGCCAAAGGAAATAGCAATGATAATTTTTTAATCTATCCAGTAAAAAGAAGAAGCCACTTCTGTTGACTGGCTGGGCTGAGCTATCAAAGCATGGTCTTTCTTTCCATCACAAATCTGCTAATCCTCTTCCTAATTGCAAGTTGTCTGAGCTGTGGGGGTGTGGGAGGGAAGATGAGGGGAAATATCCAATAAAGCCTCTCCCTGCCTTTATCTGCTGCTGCCTATGTGGCTGCAAATCTATAAGTGATAGATCAATCCCTTCCTATGAATTAGGCAGTCCCTGACAGGATTTCTGCCCTTCAAGTGAAATGTGTGTGATTCAAGATAGTCCATTTGGTTAAATGCATCTCATGACCTCCTACTGAGGCTTCTGGTGGCTTTTTGGGGTCCTTTTGTGCAAAGATAAATGAGGAGCTGTGATCCATCAGCATAATGAATTGCAGTGCTGTGTCTGGGCTGCGTGTATTAATTCACTCTCTGGTGAAATGCTCTTGTAATTCCCGCTTGGCCAGAGCCGTGAGATGACCTGAACAGATGATCTAAGCCACAGGCTTTGGAGCTGGGACTTTGTCAGGGCTGATTCCCAAATGGCCAGAGGTCACTGGTCACAGAAATTGCTTGCTTTGCTGAAATCTGCTATTAGAGGATGGGTTAATTTGCCCTTTTCTGTGTATTTTTCAATTTGTGAGTGCTCCAGGCCTGAGGGCACAGGAGCTTTTGAGGGAAAGAGGCTCTTTCAAGGTTATTTAATTTGAGGCTGGGCACTGAAGCATTGAATTCTGCATGTTGGATGTGACCAGTGATTCAGAGTTGAGTCCCCATGAATGGATGTGTCCAATCATGTTGGCTTGATGGGCTAAATGCAGGGAAATCCAGTCATTCCATTAAATATCAATGTGTTTTTTTCTTACTGTTCCTGAGGGTGCCCCTCTCATTAGAGGGGGTTGGACTAGATGGTCTTTGAAGGTCTCTTTCAACCCAAACTATTCTGATTTTATGATTGTATTTTTTTTCCCCCCATGATGCTTGGAAATGAAAGCAAAACCAAGCTGTGTTTAGGGTTTTCCACATTACTTAAACGTCTTTTTAAATTTGCCTTTGAGCCCTTCACTTTACAGGGAGGCTGTGAGGTGGATGGTTGTCTGGGGAAGCTGTTTAAAATCTGTGTGAGAGCTGAGCTAGGCAGGAATTGAATTTGCTTTGGGTGGTGCCTTCAGACCAGACTTTGCAGAGTGTTACTGGTTTTAACTGGGAACAGCATATTTTGGCCTTCAAGAAGGACCAGGAGCTCTCTTAGGGCAGGGAGCATAGAGATGTTCCAGCCTCAGGACCTGGGATTAACCTTGAAGGTTGCTTCTCCTTGAAGGAGCTTGCTTCTTTTGGATTTCCACACCCTCAGCTCCTAGAAAGGTTGGGATGGATGAACCTGCTTGTTCTGTGTCAGAGAGGTTCCTTATTTCAGCAAAGCTGGTTTCCAGGATGGGAAGTCCTGGAAACTGCAGGGAAGCCACAGTGTTAGAGCCTGATCTTGTGGTGCACCCTAAATGTTGTCAGGGTGAGGATGTTTGGCTAATGCTGAATTTCTGGCTTAGTCCTGATATAGGCAGAATGCCTGTGGGGGAGAGTCTGCAAAACCCATTGACTGTGGGGCCTGGGTTGGGATTATGGGCTCAGACTGGGTGATTAATGTGCCCCGGGATTTATAAAGCTTTAGAGGTGTCAAAGGATTTTACTGCAGAGCATCTGCAAAACGTGGGTTTGGGCTCTGAACAGCCAGCACTGAACTGAACTGCAGCTGGAGAAAGGGGGAAGAAGAGGGGGCAAGAAGGGATTTTTGGGCCATGGTCCCTTAGAACCAGCCATAAGTTTTTACAGAGATTTCTTCCCCCTGGGTACATCAGTGCTCCCCCAGCCTAAGGATTGTGGTGCCACTCTTGCAAAATTTCGACTACTTTGAACATGCTCAATCAACTCCTGTTTAAAACCATATGGGAAAGCCTTCTCAGATTCTCCCTGTGGGTTTCCTGTACTGGTTTTGACTGGGATACAGTTAATTTTCTGCACAGTAGCTGCTATCGTGCCAGATTTTGGGCTTGTGACTGAAACAGTCTCACAGCTATTGCTGAAGATTGTTGACACAGCATCAAAGTACAGTATTTTCTGAATTCCCGCCAAGAAGAGGAAAAATGAAGTGTTTTTTTCTGCTTGTTTTCCTAAACAAATGTTCTTCCCCTCAGCTGCATAGTGATTGTTATAGTTAGACTTCGACAATTGAATTACAGAACTCCTTTTCCCAAAGAGGCAACGGGAACCTCTGTTCCTAGTAATCCCAGGTTAATTCATTGTGTCTCTCTTGACTCAGACATTTGGTCCTTTCCCATGTGTGGGGCCATGAGTGTGAATTTGAGAAGAGAAAATGAGGATAGTGAAATGGCATTGACATAATGGATGTTTGACTTGTGGGAGTCTTGATGTCAGAAGTTCTCTCTGTGGTCTTGACAGAATAGTGAAAAATGATGGCCCTTTTCCAGAGGAGACTTGAATTTCCTCACCCAGAGGGAAGAGAGTGTGACCTGGCCACCCTTGAGCTGGACTCCAGTGATTTGCTTTACATTTGGAGTTGGATTTGCCAGTCTCCCACTTCACCAGCTCTGCTTTTCCATCCTCTCTTGTGAATTCCCAGGTCCTGTAATAAATCCAAGGACAAGAACGCAAAATGGTAGAGAGCAGCTTCACAGTGTGGCTGGATGCAATGGGAAAGTGCAGGGGCCAATGGAAAAGGCTTTTTATTATCCTTTCTTTTTTTTCCTATTCAAGCTGAAGGGGTTTTTTCCCCATCTCTTACAAAAGTAGACTTTGTGGAAGTGCCTCAAGGATGTTTGTGGTTCCAAAATGACAATGAAAATTAATGAGGTAAGAAGGAAACCTGGCCCCAGTGGGAGCAAATGAATGAAACTGAGGGAATAGGAAGGAGCAGGGTTAGTTTGTGGTGAGGATCCTTGAGAAAGGTGTGCAGAGGAACAGGTGGAAGTTGGGGAAGGAACCAGTCTGGGAGTAGATCATAGAATGGGTTGGGTTGGGAAGGACCTTAAATACCACCTAATTCCACCTTCCACTGTCCCAGGCTACTCCAAGCTTCACCCAACCTAGCCTTGGATCCTTGCAGGGATCCAGGGGCAGCCACAGCTTCTCTGGGCGCCCTGTGCCAGGACCTCACCACCCTCCCAGGGAACAATTCCTTCCCAATATCCCACCCCAACCCTGCCCTCTCTGAGCTTAAAGCCATTCTCCTCTATCTTGTTATTTCAGACCCTTGCCAAATGCCCCTCTCTGAAATAATGGCCATTAGGGAAGGGAACAACTTGGAAATATGTGAGGTGTGGCTTTCCTGGCATTGGTCACAAGACATTTCAGTCATCTGCCAGTTTGGTGTTTGGGAGAGGAGTCTGCTGCCTGTGGGATCTGGGTGGGGATCCAAAGTGCTTGGGTTCCAGGAATGCTTGTGGTTTTAGCAATTGGGAACCTCTGTGCTGCTGACATGTCTTATTAACAGAATTGATTAGCAAAGCTGAAAAATATAATGACTCTTCTTTATTGGCTGTGAAGCTGGTCTGTGGTTTTTATTTACTGTCTTGTGTGTTCCTCTGTGAAAGGAAACGTGGGCTTAGGAGTATTTGGTTGCAGATTTCAGCTTTTTCTCCAGGTTGTTTCCAGAAGAACTATGGCCAAGGTCCAGAGTGGGATTTCATGGGGTATAACCAACATCTGGAAATGTGCTTGCCCAATGGCTGGAGGTTTTAATTGTTTTTTGGTTGTTACTCTTTGTACTTATCTCAACCTTGAAATTTTTTTTTTTT
>VWZN01004116.1:0-38612 GCA_013396955.1 Regulus satrapa | reverse complement strand
TTTTTTTTTTTTTTTTTTAACCTTTGTGCCATGTCTACAGTGAGGTGTTAAAGGAGAAGCTGATGAACTGGTATGGACCCATCATTTCCACTTGATGTGCAGTTCTGAGACTTTATTTGGCAGATACTTACTTGCAGATGATGTCAGCAGGCACTTGAGAGTCAATTGACTTCAGTGAAGTCAAATGAGGCCCATTTCCAGGGAGAATTATGGAACAAAAAAAAAATGAAACAACTGAGCCTTTGTTTGAAGTGTGCCCTTGCAGCCTGTGACTCTTAGAAACTGAATCAACTTCCTTGTGAGCTCTCCTGAAGCTGGTCGTAAAGTCAAGGTTGACTTGTGGGTAATAAGAAGCAGAGCCACTGAGCAACAAGTAGAGTTTGGGTGGTTGTTCAAATCATGCTGCCTGTGCCAAAGGTGGCCCTCGGTCCGAGGAGAGCAGCTCTTGCCTCCCTGCCCATCAGCTGGGTGTCTGAGGCTGCTGGGCAGGCACCAGGCTCTTGGTTTGAGGGTGATGTGAAGAGCAGAAGTCTGGTGACTTTAACATCCCCTTTATGCAGAAGTGTCCTTGCTGGACTGAAATTCCCAACCATTTCAGTGGGATCAGATCAGCTGGATGCTTATTAGCAAAGGGAGATGAAGGAGACCCAGATCCTTGTCCCTTTCAATAGAAACCAACCTTTCTCTTGATTGTAATCATAGAATGGTTTGGGTAGGGAGACCTTAAAGATGAGGTAATTCCAACCTTCCACTGTCCCAGGCTGCTCCAAGCCCTGTCCAGCCTGGCCTTGGACACTTCCAGGGATCCAGGGACAGCCACAGCTGCTCTGGGCACTTCACAGGGAAGAATTCCTTCCCAATATCCCATCCAATGATGCCTGGGGGGAGAGATGGGCGTTTTTGGTGTTGGTGATGTGTCTCTTCCGCTCCCCCAGACTGTTCCTTTCACCACAAAGCTCTTTCGTTCTTGCGTACTGCTGTCCCTTCACGTTTGACGTTTTTTGACGTGATTTTTGCGCCCTTTCTGGAAGAAACAAACCTGGTTCCTGTAATTCAGAACTCGCTGTGGTGCTCACCACGCCTGGTTTGTCACCACTCAGACCTCCCCACATCCTGAGCAAACCACCCCTCTGTCTGTGCCTCCTTGTCTGGGTGTTTTCCTTCCCCAAAACTCTCAAGAGCCTCAAATTGTATCAGAAGTGGGGGCGTAGCTGAGCAGTATCTGGAAAGGATCTCTCATTTCACTGCTTTTTTTTTTTCCTTGAGGTTAATGCAGAATGACTGTGTGTGTTTGCAGGATTTAGTACCTGTGTGCTCAAGTCTGACCAGACCCTTTTGGTGCTGTTGTCTGCAGCCATCAGGGATTCCTGCTTCTCCAGCCAGAAGTGAGGGATAAACAGCACAAGGCAAAGTGGAACCTATGATGGACCAGTGTCTGTTGTGTGCCGGGCTGGAAATATCCAAGTTTTTGTGTGATGAGCCAACTCCAGCATTTTAAATTACTCCCAGGATAGCTGATTGTTTATTTTCTTTCCCCAACACTTCACCCTTGAGATTTAAAAAATAGTAATGAATAAATAAGCCAAGCTTCTGCCTCCTCTCCAGAGGGGCATGCTGGCTTTAGACACTCAGCTGCTGCTGGGCCTTGTGGCTTCATTTGGTTTCCCTCTGGCAGTGCACTGAACCCATTTAAATCTCTCTTAGGGAAAAATAGGTAAATCCCTTCCACATGTCAAGTATTAGAAAAATACATTATTTCTTTGACTTGCACAAAGCATCCCCTTGTCTGGCAGATACAGGAACAAGTGCACCCTTGTTTCTGGGAAGCCAAGCCCTAACCTCATGCTGGTAAATCTGACATGTCCACTGTTTCAGACAGTCTCTGTTGATGTCAGCTGTGCCTGTGGAGGCTGGGGAAGACCCTGATTTTATCAATTTTCCCCTTGAAAAAGAGGCACTTCCGTTTTGCCTTGCCCTGTTTCTTGTTTTATTCTAGGCCTTCAGGTCACTGGGCTGCCACCAAAGCTGGGGCAGAAAGCCTTTGGCACATTAGCCCATTCAGTGGCTTTTGTCACCAGCCGTGTCTTTGCCCTCTGGACCATCCTGTGGGATAAATAAGTCTGTGTTTTGATGGGGGCAGCACTTTGTGGAGCAAAATGTGAGCACTCAGGGTTTGCCAGCCAGGTCAGACTCGAGGTCATCCTGTCTGTGCCTGGGCACAGGGAGATGAGCCTGCTGTGCTTGGGCTCCCTCCTTCTCACTCCTATGCCCATCCAGGGCTGGACACAGGCTGAATATCAGCAAGGAACTGTTCCCTTGGAGGGTGGGGAACCCTGGCACAGGATGCCCAGAGCAGTTGTGGCTGCCCCTGGATCCCAGCCCAAGGCCAGGCTGGACAGGGTTTGGAGCAGCCTGGGACAGTGAAAGGGTGTCCCTTTCACTGTCCCAGGGATGGGACTGGAGGATCTTGAAGGTCCCTTCCAACCCAACCCAACCCACTGTGGAATTCTGTGAAAGAAGACTGTGGGCAAGCTTAAGATACAGCCTGGAGAAGAGGAAGGGAGGGTGAAGGGTAAGGAAATAAAACAGTCCAGTAGTTGGATCCAATCTAATCCAGTAGTTGGCTGTTCTTGATTTTAATTAACTGATGTCCATCAACTCACCTGAAGAGTGACTGGAGAAACCTTTCCAGTTTAACAGATAAAATTTGACAAGTATCTTTATTGGATAAAAAGATGTTTTCTTGTGAGATTGCTTTGAGTGGACACATGGATTCTTAGATAAAAAGGCATTACTTATTCCTGAGCCCACTCCCTCTGAGAAATGGAGAATTGGAGATGGTCCCAGGGACCTCCTTTTATATATTGTATTTTCACATATTTTTAAATGTGAGATATTGTTCAGCTGCTCTGAGCCTTTTGTAGGACCTAGGAAGAGCTTACCTACTTTGAAGTAGAAACTAATTCAGGATCATTACCTTTTGGCTGTATTTTTGCTGGATTTCTGCTGTTGTTGCTTTAAGATTTTTTTTTTGTTGTTGCGTTGTTTTTGTGTATTTTGTGATGAACTGGCACCGGGTGGATAAGTAAAAATTTGCTTTTCCTGCTTTCTTTGAGTTGGACAGCTTATGATTGTGGAATGTGGGAATTCATTTGAAAGAAAAGTGGTTCTGAAGTTAACAGTTCATTTTCACCAACAGCAGCTGTTGAAAATCAGGGTTGCCACTACTTCAAACTTTATTACTGGTCTTGTGATGGGAGCATTTAGGGATAGGGCCGGTCTGCCCTCTGCAAATATATTAAACCAAACAGGAGGTGGCCTGGTGTGTTGTATAAAAGGAAATAGAGAAAATCAAATGAAAAGAATCTCTCTGCTCAGCCTGGGTTGGAATGGCAGGCAAAAAAATTTCCAGCAACCTCTGCTTTTATTTTGGCATCTTAGTACAAGTTTCACTGAGATAAGCCCATTGGGCTGAAGAAAGGAATAGCTGGAAAATTAATTTCTTTGGGATTGAAGACAAATTCTGCTCAGAGTTGTCTTCTAGTTATTCAGTATAGCTGAAGTGAACCCCTTGTTACGCTTCAGGGTTTTAATTGTCTTCAGTGGGAATTACTAATGAATAGACTGATGTGAGTGTGGTATTTACTTTCACAAGTTTCAGATTTACAGCAGTTCTTAATTATCTAAATATCAATATCTAAAGGGGCTTCAAGAGGAATGGAGAGGGATTTTGGACAAGAGCTTGCAGGGCCAGGACATGGGGAATGGCTTCCCACTGGCAGGGGAAATAGATAGGATTTTGGGAAGGAATTCTTGGCTGTGAGGACGCCCACAGATGAGGAATTCTTGGGCACAGGATGCCCAGATTAGAAATTAGGATTAGAAATTCTGTAAGTAACTGCTATAGGCGCCAGTCAATCATCTATAAAAAGGTCAGCCCTGCTCAGGGGCCACTTGGAATATTATCCAGAGGCTGAAGTTGAAGGCAAAGCAGCTAAAGCTGCAGAGAACACCCTGCAGCCCCCCAAATTAGCTGTGATTCCTGGTGGCATCAGCCCCAGTGCCACACGCCTCACCTCCAAAACAGCAGGCAGTGGTTGGTGCTGTCAGGAAACCTAGGTGCCAGGGAGAAGGATGGTCCAAAGGATTCAGAATTCCTCAACAAGGACTCTTCAATCCCAGTCCATTCTGTGCTTCCATAAAATGCTAATCTCAAGGAGTTGGTTTTGGTTTTTTTTCTTTTCCCTTTGCTCTCACTTTCCCCCTCACCTCCTTTCCTGTTTCCATCTCAGACCTGCTGCCAGAGCAGCCCAGAATGAGTTGCACTGGGGGGAACTGGCAGAAGAAGGAGCTGGAAGCTCTTTTCTGGCCCTGGCTCTGTTGCCCATCTTTCCAAAAAGCCCCTTCCTAAGAGGGGAATGTGCAGTCAGGGCACTTGATCTCATTTCCAGCAGAACAGAGCTGCTTCAGTGGGGTCAGAGGAGCTAATGAGGGGTATTTCCCTTGGGATTCTATACCAGCACTCTGTCCTTGGAGATGAATGTGTGCTGGAAAAAGGGGGTGGTAATTCAGCAGTGTGACATGGCAGCCTGGACGCCTCTCGATAGTGTCATAATTCAGGCAGCAGAACAGTCAGAGGAGCTTTGCCTTTCCCTCCTCACTTCTGGAATGTGGGCAGAGCTGATGCAGTGAATTTGGGTGTAGGATAATGCTCTTAATTCAACAGCCCACACACTGAACTGTCACCACTTCTTGGGTGATGCAAACCCAAGTGTTTGCGTTTGGTGGTTCCTTTCGAGCTAAGTTCCTTATTCAGTTTTCTGGATGGGTTTGGGGGTTTTCCACTGTGTGCTGTTTTTTGTAATATTTGGTATTCCTCTGGGCTTTTTTTTCCCCCTATTATTATTTTTAAATTGTACTAGAAGCCCTGAATGATGGATATGAGGAGATGAATTAAATGTGGGCTTGGGGTCTGGCCCTTACCTCACCAGTCTTTGGCTTTAAAGGTGTCAATTTAATGTTTCTTCTTCATGTCAGCGAAGTGGCATTTGACACTTTGAGTCTCCTTGCAGGACGTAAAGGAGCTCCAGAAAGCACTGGAGGGGGACTGGGGACAAGGGATGGAGAGACAAGACACAGACAATGGCTCCCACTGCCAGAGGGCAGGGATGGACGGAATATTGGGAAGGAATTGTTCCCTGTGAGGGTAGGCAGACCCTGGCACAGGGTGCCCAGAGAAGTTGTGGCTGCCCCTGGATCCTTGGGAGTGACCAGGGTCAGGCTGGATGGGGCTTGGAGCAGCCTGGGAGAGTGGAAGGTGTCCCTGCCATGGCAGGGGAGGTTGGACTGGATGAGCTTTAAAAGGTCCCCTACAACATCAAACTATTGTATGATTCCATTATTTTCACTCCTTTTTCTAGAAAATCCTGCAAAATTCAGGAAAACACTTCTTTTTTCTGCTCTTGGGAACAAAGCTTTCCTGGGCTGAACTTGTTCCTTCAAAGCAGATCCATGTGAGAGCATTAAAGCCAGCTGCAGCTGGGGAAAAGTGATGGAGAAGTGACCCAGGCCACACAGAGCTGTCAGGATGTTTTAAGGTATTAAATCAACTGACAACTGCTAAACAATTATATTTTGCAACAGGGTTAAAGCTTAGCCCTTCTTTGCCCTCTCTGTCTGCGCGTGATTCATGACTTAGCACACTGCCTGTGCTCCTAAATTGTTTTCCTTATCAATTCCTACTTGTTCTGCAGGCTGTCGCTGCAGGGAAGCTGCCCACAGTGGCATCCCCAGGGAGAGCAGTGCCAGCAGTGATGGATGGGCTCACCTCCAGCCAGGTGCTGCCTGGAAATGCTCCTGTCACCCCCTCCAGAGTGATGCTGGGCAGGCACATCAAACCTGATGGATGGATCACTCTGGCACTGCAGGGGGTGGTGATTGCAGCAGCTCTTGGCAGAGGCTGGAGGGAATTTCTGGTTGCTTTTCTGAGTCCTTTTTGGGCTCAGTTCTTGTCAGAACCCTGGGCACAGAGGAATTTGCGTTTCCTGTGCTGGCAGGGGCAGACCCGCAGCAGAACACTGCTTTGGACCTGAAGCTGTGGAGAAAGCTCCCAAAATTGAGTGATGGAACTGGGATTATAGGTATGGAGTTTGGATAGAAGTGTGTAATGTCACAGGGTGAAAACTCAGAGCTTTGGGTTTTGAGATACAGAGCTATATATGGAACAAGATGGAGGTTTTAGAGCGTTGGCTCCCTGTCCTTCCACTTCCTTCTCCTCCACGAGTTTGGGTGATATTGTGGGATTGGGTGCACAATGCCACACTGAGGGTCACAGCTGTCTGGTTATTGGGTCAAAAGTAAAAATAGTCCAGCTGGCAATTTTTAATTGGTTAAGTTTACTCTTAAAAGACCTTGCAGGTAGAAGCTATCATTGCCATTTCTACCTAGAAGCTGAGGTGCTGAGAACTCACTCCCTTGTAAAAATGTAGCACTGATAAGAGAGAATAAATATCCAAGACCAAACACGAAAAACCATCTCCTGCATCTCAATCCTAGCCCTGAAGTCCCACAAGTTCTCTGCTGGGCATGAGATGTTCTTGTATCTGTTTTATTCTCGAGTCTCGCACCCTTTCTAATTACCGAGGGCTTGTAAGGCACTACAGGAAAGCTTTGGAAATGAAGACTTGTCTTCCTCTCCTCCTTTCTGACTTATCTCCAAGTGGGAATAGTAATTTCACCCTGAAGATGCTGCTCTTACCTGTGCTTTGTAAGTGGATCCCAGCACCAACCTGGATATTGCACCCCAGGGAGAATCTGGGAAGCGTCTGCTGCTGCTGCTGCTGGCACATTAAGTGGTTATGAGCACTAAAACAGCTTTATGAGAATCCAGCACTCAGCTGCTTATTAGTCCAGTGCCTCTGTGGCTTGAAAACAAATTAAATTTAAGATTTTCAACACTTGCAACCAATGTTTAAAGCTATTAAGAGAGGTAAGAAACTGAAATGGCTCAGAAGCCTCTGTTACACTTTTACCACTGATTGAAGGGTTTTTCAGAGGTGGCAATAATGACTTCCAAAGCTCTTCCTGGGCTTGCCTTCTTTAGAAGCCTGCAGTGAATTTGGGGGGGGTGGTGGTGAATGGGGTCCAGGATCAAGTTCTCCTAGCCCTGGTGCTGGGATGCTCTGTGGGGATGGCCAAGGGTGAGAGGACAGTGCCGTGGAAGCCTCCAGGATGTCTGAGGTCAGAAATTGCACCAGGAGGAAAAGAAACTCTCCAGTTTCTCCACTTCTGCCTTGCTTCCACCAGCATGGGCTTGTTCAACAGCTAATCTTGCCCTGAGTGAACTTTTTTCTTCCTTTTCCCCCCACCATTTCTTGGCAGTGAAATGATTCATGTCGCTTTGTGGTTTTTGTATCATAGGCGCACACCTCTTTCCCTCCCTTTTTAACCTGTTCTGTTCTTCTTCCTCTTTCTATTGAGCCAAAATAGAATTTCTTTTCTATTTCAAATTCCTTTTTTCTGTTTAGCCAAAATCCCATTCCTAAGAGCTGCAGTAATACTAGACTGCTCAAAGGCACCCCCCCTTGAAACTCAAATATTTCATTTACACCAGAGCTGGTTGAGGACAAGGAGTTCTTGTCCTCTTGTTCCTGATAATGCTGATTTAAAGACAGCACCAGACTAAGAAAGTGATTTTATTTTGCCCTGCTTTGAGATCAATAAAGAAAAGATCTGGGTGACTTCTATTGCATGCTCCTTCTACTATTCATGTTTTTCTAATTTTTTTTTTTTTCCTAATTTTTGTCCTCCTTGGAGCAAGTTAAAGCTTGAGGACGCCTTCAGAATCTGGAGGTGCATTACATGCCACCCAGTTACCTCTGAAAAGTCATTTCCTAGGTGGAAAATTGATATTTTCTGAATTATGGTGGCTTTTTAATGGGGGTCTTGATCTTGGCAAGCTCCACCTTCTACAAACACCTCAAAAGATGACCAGTAAGGAGTTAATAAGGGGAAAAAACCCAAATATGTGGACATATTTTCTTGGGAAAAAAATCATTCAGTTCAAGCACTGCCCAGTTTTTGGACTCTTGCCTTGCTTGTGGGGTTGGGATGAAATGCTTTTTGCACTTTTTTGGTGGAAAAGAGGCTTTGAGTTTAATAATTCATGTATGGACATCTTGAGCTTTGTTTAAACACTTTTGTCTGTCATCACAGCACTGGCTTGAAATAGGATTAGGGTTTGTTTTCCCTGGCTTCCTGAAATTTTGCTTAAGGAGGACTTCAGCTCTATTATTAAGCCATGTTTACTATGTAGGGACACTGACACTAGTGAGAAAAGCTGGTGAAATAAATCACGAGCTCCTTGTGTGTTTGGCTGCTGCTTTTTATTTGTTAGAACTTTCTACAGTGGATTTGCTTTCATATAATTTGGTTGGTGGGAGGAGGGTGATTTAAATATGAATTTAATTATTTCCAGTGGTAGGGAAGGAGTCCTCTGTAGCTGTGTGCTGTCACTGCTGCCTGCAAAATTGCAGCTATTTATCCTCCTTGGGGTCCTGTTGCAGTCAAATTCCAGATGTCAAGAGTTTGCTGGGGTTTAAAAATGATTTTAATTTTCTCAGAGGTCTGGAGAGGGTGTCAGGATTGATTTGCTGCCTGTGAATAGAGGCTTTGGTTTTGTGGCCTCTGAGCATGAAAGACAAACTCAGGGTCGCTGTTTATCTCTTCAGAGGCCTTGTGAATACTGAAAACCAACTTGTCTAGATCAGTCTCCTCTTGGAAATGCTGATTTTCCTGTAGGGACAGTGAGAAGGCTGGTGGGGAAAATGGGGTGGGTTGGGTTATCCTGATGCAATTGCTTTTGTCTGTAACAAGTGCAGGACCCTGTAGTGGCATCAACCTGAGCAGGAAATATTTCTAATTGTTTTCAGGGCTATCATGGTTCAAGGGCTCACAAAGAGTATTTTGCCTTTTACAGATAGAGAGATGGCTGTGAACCCCCCAAAAATTGCAGATTTTCCCTGTTTCTGACCTGCAGGATAGGGGCAAAAATAAAATGGGGATGCTTGTTTCCAAGGTGCTCCTGTTATTTTTTGGCTGCTCCCTGAGCCCTGATGGAGATCTGCTGATTCCTGTGGCTTTCCTGGGACTTTCTCTCAGGAACATCTGGTGATAGTTCACCTTTGGGAAAGGCTGAGGTGTTTCCTTTGAATGTTACACTAAAAAAATACCCATTGAGGAGTGCAAAACTAGGCTAAAAGAACAGGTACCCGAGGTGGTGGAGATGGGAGCAGCTGAATTTCTGGTAGGGCTTGGAAAAGCTGGAGAGCTGGCTGAGTTATGGACTAAACAAGTCCTAAATATGTCTGCCACATGTCCAAATGCTGGTGTGTCCTCAGGAGGCAAAGGAAGCTGTCAGCCCCACAGGCTGACTGGAGATTTTCCCATCTGGGCTTTGGTCAAGCTTCCCCCAGCATTTCCCAGGAGAATCTGGCTGCTCAGGGCTTGTTTAGTGGGTAAGAAGAGGATTGGAGGCAGTCCTGCCTAAAATCCCCATCTGTGTCTGGCTGAGGGATCGAGGTTCGCAGCCCCAGGCTGGGTGGGAATGTTGGGGGCAGGAATTCTCAGCAGGAGAATCTGCACAGGCTGGATCCATGGATTGAGGCCAGTGGGATGAAGTTCAACAAGTCCAGTGCCCCTGCGTCACCACGGTGCTCTGGGATTTGGGATGAGTGGCTGGAGAGCTGCTGGACCTGGGGGTGCTGGTCCCAGTGTTCTCAGCCAGCAGAGCAAGATAATTTGATTTTAAAAGATGCCATTGGAGGGAAGATTCACAAGCTTCAGGATTCTTGTTGTGAAATTAAAGCACAGCCTCAATGTAATGAAGAATAAAAGAAGGGAGGTGCGATGTGTCACTATTTATGGTGTTATGGTAATTCTGCTTCCGAAGCAGATCTTTAATTTGTACCCTGCTCGAGTTGTTGACTCTAATTTATAATCCAATAAACCTATAGATTGTTGCTCAAGGCAGGCCAGGGATATTACATCAGGCTAGACCTAATAATTTAGGAGCAGTTTGTTAAGCTCAATAGCATCTAAGGTACAATTGCTTTTATGGGCTAGTTTACCCCATGTGGCACCACCTGCCTTGTTCCCAGGGTGCTGCTGTATCCTGAATCCATGGGTGCAGCCCTTGGCTGAATACTCTTGATGGGGGAATTGTGCTGACCAGTGGTGATTTGTTTTCCATCACCTCTGCCCCATGGCAGGGGTTTGGAGCTGCATTTTCCAACTCAAACAATTCTGTTTGGAAACCCTGCTGATTCTGAGTCTGTAACTGGTGTTGATTGACTTTTGGTTTGTGGGCCTTTTAGCTTTTTGTGTGGTTGATTTATTCTTTTATTCAGGGTTTGTTGGGGTTTTTTTGCCTGTTTGGTTGTTTTTAGAAACATTTTTTTGTGTACCACAGGGCATCGTTTTGACAGGGTACTTTTGATAAAGGTTTATTTGCTTTTTTTAAATACCTGCCAGCAGAAAACAGAGTTCAACCTACTCTGATCTACTGTTTGATTCTGTCAGATTTATTTTATATTCCTGCATGACCTCAGGGAGCTGCCACATCTGTCTGGTGGTTTCCCACATGCATCAGCTCTGTGAACTGGGAGCACTGCATGTTAATAACTCCGTTTTGCACTCAGCAGGAAGCACATCGAGAAGAAAAAGACTTGGCCACAGAAATAAATCTTCCAGTTCCTCTGAAGTCCAGATTTTCTGCTGGAGACCTTCTAATGCAGGTGGTGTGTGAGGAGAAAGGATCAGGCTGTAAATGGGCAAGATTCTGGACAAGATTCTCCAGACAATGTCCCCGAGAGCCAAAAGGTCCCTCCTGAGCCTCCTTTTCTCTGGGATGAGCCCCTTCTCCCCCTCCCTCAGCTGCTCCTGGGGCTCCAGACCCTTCCCAGCTCTGTTCCATTCCCTGGACACGCTCCAAAGTGTGATTTTTAAATTTTTTTTTTTTTTTCTTTTATGGCTCATACAAGTGACCTCAAGCTCAATCTGCTCCTGTATCTGGTCCAAATCTGTTCTCTTGGAGACTTGGCCAAACTGAATGGTTTGTGCCTCCTCCTGGCAACCATTCTCCTGCTGGGAATGCCAACATCCATCTGCACTTCTCCCTGTGACTTCTTAATTTAAGGGAACCAAATTTGAGGAACGTAATTTCGGGAGGGTGTATCCCACCGTTTTCCTGTCTCTTGCCTCCTGCAAGCTCAGCTGTAAATCAGGTTGGCTTGTGGCCACAGCCTGCTGCCAGGAGATCTATTTCCAGGCACTACTTTTATTATTTTTTAATTATTTTTTTAAAAAAATCTGGCATAGTGCAGTCATTGCTTTAAGTGGGATGTTTTGGAGGGGGTGGGCTTAGGCTGGAGAAAATCGGTTCTGATGTTGTTTCTTTGATGGGTGAACAATTGGTAGGAAAGCTTTGCTCATCAAAGATTTGTGTGGCGGGGGAAAAAAAAGTAATGTCAGGCCTCTGTGTTTTTGTCCTGCCCATCCTTCATGTTGCTCCCAGAGCTGCTGGCCACAGCTGGGAGACGCTTTGGAAAATACTCCCTGTGATGAGACAGGAAAAACCAGCCCTGTTTAGGTATTAAACGCTGCAAGAAAGTGTAAAAGATCACATCCCGCAGGGAGAATGCTACTGCTTGGTGTTAGAGCTGTTGCTTTTCCTTTTCTTCTGGCTCTTCTGAAAGCTGCAGCCTGTTGGGTGCTGGGGTGAATCCAAGGCGAGGTTCCTCTGGATCGAGTCTGTGGGCTGAAACAGCAGATGCACCTCCTGCCTTTGGAGAGGAAGGAACAGAGAGTCCTTATGGGTCTCTGAAATAAATACTCCTGATATTCTCTCAGCAGATCTGGAGCAATAATAACCATATTGCTGAAGAGGCTATTAAAAAAATCGGAAATATGGCTTAGCACGTGCTATATTTAGAAATTCCATCAGTCCCACTGAAATGGGAGCTGTGGATAATTCAGATATTTCCTGTGTGTGACACAGGATTGGATTTTTTTGGGGTGGGTGTCCTGCAGGCAGACTGTTGACACCCTCAAGTGGGTTTGGAAATCAGTTTTTACTTTTTCTGTGCTTTGTGTAGGCAATGCTGGCTGTATTTTCAATTTGAAAAATAAACAGGTGTCATATACCAAATGTGCCTTGATATAATTAGTCGTAATTAAGAACCAGGACTGTTTTAGCTGTTGATTGAAAAAATAGTCCCTTTTATCACCAGCTGCTTTTCACTGAAGCAGTTTTGACGCTCTGAGATGCACGGAAAAAACCCGGCCCAGCCGAAGGCAGAACAAGTTCAAGGCCATTCCTCCCCAAAATTCCCTTTCATAGTGGTGGTACAAACCTCTGCTTAGAGATTGTGATGACAAAGCTCACAGAGGTGACAGATGACTTTGCAGTGACTCTGCAGATGACTTTCCTGCCGTGGGTTTTGCTGCACAAGCAGTTTTGCAAGAGGAAGGAGAGAAATTGGCTGGAAAGCTTTCCTTGCAGGCGAGGTAAAAATTAAATTACTGTAAAATTCAATTTTTTTATCTTTACTATGCATTTATCTTACATTCCTTCAGGTCCAATATATTTGTCATGATCTGAACAGAGTAGGAAGAGGAAAAAATTGGTTCTGAGTGTGGTGAGCAGCCTTTAGTGCATTTTGATGTCTGCCAGGCTTCCCTTCCAAGCAGTAGATTGAGGAGCTGCTTGGCTCTGTGAGAAAGGGATGATTGAATGCAGGCATAACACCTTGGCATGATGCAGGTTGTACCTAATTTTGGGCCCTATTCTCTGCCAGGAGCAGGGGAGAGGCTGTGTGCTTGGGATAAACCCCAACCCTTTGTTGACACTCGGGGCATGATCTATTCCTGTGCTTGTAGATATTTTTTATTAGCATCTATCCCAGATGTGAAGCCAAAAGCCAAAGTTTTCCATTGTCTGTCCGAGGCTATGCTACAAACCAGTGGTGCTTTGGGAATTCTTTCCCTGCATTCTTCCCCGAGCCGGGATCTCTCTGGTCCATCCCTCTCCTGGCCACCACGGGGTCTTTATCTCAACTTGCTGAATTCCACGTTGGGTTGTGCAAAGAGATGGTGTGAAAGCAGTTTCCACATCCAAATTGTCCACAGTCACCTGGGAGAGCTGCAGGATTAGCACTTTTTTCCTGGCACGTTTTGCAATCAGTGAGTGACGGACTAGGAAAAATCTTGAGCTTTGGGCTATTTTCAGTGTGAGCTTTTTTGAGCATGCGGAAAATGCTCTCTCCAGGTTGTCCTCTGAAAGGGGAGTGGAAAGTCAGGGTGACTGTGCGGCTGCTTTGACAAACTCTGGAGTGCAGCAAGGTGCAGGAGCAGCAGTTTGGCAGATTTGTTATTTCTGCACCACCTTCCATTGGAGGCACTTTATTCAATGTGCAGCTCTTGAAGAGAGGGATAATTATTCCCATTTCCACAGAGCTGAGAATATCAGCCAGATTAAAATGCCTTTTCTGGAATTGCAAATGATTTTCTGGTGCGGAAACGAACCAGGTTTTCTCTCCAAAGAGCAGCCATCCAGCGTGGTGCTTTGCTTCTAAAGGCACTCCCTGGGCATCCTGGCAGAGATTCCTGGGCTGATGCCCCAGCCTGGGTATCGGGGGAGGGGGATTCTGTCCCTGTGCTCAGGTGAGAGCCCACCTGCAGAGCTGCCCCAGCCCTGGGCCAGCAGCACAAGGACGTGGAGCTGCTGGAGAGAGCCCAGAGGAGGCCCCGGAGCTGCTCCAGGGCTGGAGCCAGGCTGGGAGAGCTGGGGGTGCTCACCTGGAGAGGAGAAGGCTCCAGGGAGAGTTCAGAGCCCCTGGCAGGGCCTGAAGGGGCTCCAGGAGAGCTGGAGAGGGACTGGGGACAAGGGATGGAGGGACAGGACACAGGACACGGCTTCCCAGAGCGCAGCATTAGATGGGATATTGGGCAGGAATTGCTCCCTGTGAGAGTGGGCAGGCCCTGGTACAGGGTGTCCAGAGCAGCTGTGGCTGCCCCTGGATCCCTGGCAGTGCCCAAGGCCAGGCTGGACATTGGGGCTTGGAGCAGCGTGGGACAGTGGGAGGTGTCCCTGCCCATGGTCTGTTCTGACCCAAACCATCCTGTGGTTCTGTGAAATGTTGGATTTGCTCTGGTTCAGGAAATGTGTCTCATGTCCTCATGTCCCTGGCCATGTCTCTTGCTCAGAGCCAGCCTTTGTGCTCTTGCTGCAGATGCTCTGACTTTAAATGAAGAGAAGGAAACAAGATTTAATTGAGCACAGGCCCTCTTCTGGGCTTAGCACCGTTTGGGTGCTGCCCTGCAAGGCAGCTGGGGATGATGCAGTTTCAGAGCCTTTTTCAGCAGAGCACTGAGGCATTTCAGGTTTTCAGCAGAGCAGGGAGGCTCTTGCTCCCGCTTAAAACAGTAGGCTAACAACTTGTTTCTCTTGTCTGCAAGTTGGCTGCTTGCCTTTGGGCCATGGTGATGGGTACTGAGAGGAAATAGCTGCAGGAGAACCCCTTGGCTCCCGTCCAGACACGCATGGCAGAGCTGCTGTTACATAATTCAACTTTGCCATGCCAGAGTTTATAAACATCATGCCCATAAACAGGCAATGCCCCTTTGCCAGGACAGTGATGTGAGTTTGATGTGTCGGAGCTGCTGGGAAGTGGCAAAAGGGACCTTGTGTAAATCAGACTTCTCATTTCTTCGTTGCAGCTTTTATTACTCTGTAAATTTTGCTTATTTTAGTCCTTTTGCCTCCCAGTGGTTTCTGAATAACACAAACATTTAGACTCCTACTGCTTTAGCATCTTCCTTGCTGCTGTCCGCAGCTGGAGACCAGATGACCCTTCAGGCAGAATTACTAGATGACCAACCCTTGCAAATGCTTTTTTAATGTCATTGCCTGTCACTTGTGCCACCAGTGGAGAGAGAAGAAAGAACTTCTGTGGGTTTCCATGTGGGGAGATGTTCTGGTTTGCCGTTGGTGCTGCTGGTTGAGCTTGGTCCTTCTGTGTGTGTTGCCGTGGGTGCTCTGCAGCCACACCAAAGTGACCTCTGTGACACGAGGGGGGCTTTGGGGAGGGCAGATGTCCCCTGCTCTGGAGGTACCACACGCTGCTATTTGTTGGTCGTACAAAGCAAGGTTTGCCTAGAGCCAAACTGGGTCTAATTGGGGGTGTAATCCAGGGAAAGTGGATATTGGTACCAAGAATGGCACCCACTGCCTCTTTTCCTGTCAGGATTTTGTCTTCCAGCACTGACTGGTGATGCTCTTGCTCTTTCAACGAGCACAGAGATCCTTGGTTCATTTTTTGTTTATTTTGTGCCAAGCATCATGACAAAATAGTATTTTTAGAACTTGTCTTGCAGACATTTGCTGCCAAGGGTAAGATGCAAGGGAGAAATTGTCCAAGGAATAAACTTAATGTCTGTTTCTTCTCCCAGTCCAGTCATTTGCCCTTGGGTCTATTTGACATATATGTCAGATTATTTAGGATATTTTATAAAACATGTAACCATAGAATTCCTGTTAACAATTCTGGAATGCAGCAATTCTTAAATAGGGATAAATATTTAGGATTTCTCTCATCCTCTGTCCTTCCTATATAGCTGTGCTTATTAAACTCATAAACACCCAGCAGGGGAGACCTGAGGGCACATCTGAGCCTGAGCTGGACAAATGGCAAAAGCAGTTTGGGGCTAAGGCAGAAATAGGATCAGTAAAGGCAAATGGGGAGCTGTTTCTCCTGGCCCTGAGTGGTCCACTGAGGTGCAGGGTGGTTGGGTTACAGCTTTGCTGGGTGTTTTAGAGACTGCAGTATTTTCTAGGCCTGGGATAGGGCCCCAATGTCCTATTTCCACCTGGAGCTAGAAGTTAACCATGTAGGAAACACCTTCCAAAATCCCCAGGATGGGCA
Organism: Regulus satrapa; assembly: GCA_013396955.1. Taxonomy (NCBI): domain Eukaryota; kingdom Metazoa; phylum Chordata; class Aves; order Passeriformes; family Regulidae; genus Regulus; species Regulus satrapa. The sequence goes on along the minus strand of VWZN01004116.1, from coordinate 22,632 downwards.
CAAAGTGTTCCTCCTGCTGATAATAATTTTTTCTGAGATTTCTTGAGCAAAATGTAATACTGAGACCATTACATTTAACAGTCTTTATTGGCTATTTTCTTAGGTAAATTTTAAATATTTTTATTTTTATTTTTAGAGCCTGCTTCTATTAAAGCTGTTTTTAATGCTGACCCCCTTGCCCCAAGATGCTGGTGCTTTAATTAAAGTGGACCATCAGCTGAATGCAAGTCGGCAACATCATGTGCCTCTGCAAAGGACTGTCAGGAGGCTGGGATGAGTTAGCAGGAATAACACCCTCAGGAGGCTCTGAGGATGAAATCCTCCTGCTGCTTGATGCTGATGAGAGCTCAGCAGGGATGCTGTGCCCAGCAAGGTGCCCCACTTCAGGCAAGCCTTGGACCTCAGCCATTTGGTCTCTGCAAGAACCACGGGCTGTGGGTTTTTGGGTTTTTTTTCCTTCCCTAGATGAGGCTCATCAGTAAAGACTGAAAAATCTGGACCTATTCAGTCTGAAAAAACTAGCTGTCTCCCTTTGGCCTCCAAGCATGAAAGTGTTTGGTAAAAAAGGAGGGTATATTGCCTTGTTAGCATCAGGAAAGGGTTTGGAGTATTTGGATCATTCCACAAGTCTGTCCAAAAGTGCTGGCTACGTTGGCTGGCAAAATCCAGTAGGTTGAAAGCATGTTGTAGGTGATAGACTTGGAATCCCCTATCACTCTGTTTCCTCCTGAATCAGAGGCTCCCTCAGGGATTTTTGTTTACCTCTGCCTTGAATGAAAGAGGAAGGATGTAATTGCCAGAGGCAGAGCTGGTCCACGATGTGATTATTGCTGCTGGAAACCCCCAGGGGCCTCTAATAGCCAGAAAGAGCCCTGGCTCCAGCTGTGTTCCATGTCTGGAGCAGCACAGGAATTCCCAGCTCGGTGCCATCAAGGGTTGCCAGTGCTTTTTGTGATGGATGCTGGGGATGCAGAGAAATGCTGCCTTTGTTGGGTGATGGGCACCTAGAGAGAAATTGGTCCTCTGGTGGAGGGAGGGGCAGGCAGGTGTGGGTTATCCCTCAGTTTGGATCCCTTTATCCCTCTCCTTGCTGTTTAGGCAAGGAAAACTGCCCGATTGCTCCCAGCTTTGCAAGCCCTTCCTGGTTGTGTTTTTGGAGGCTGGGAGCTGGAGGTGTTTTACAAAGTGTAGCAGTGATATTTTTAGAGATTTGGCTCTCTCTTAGTTGCATCTGTTGAGCTGGAGTTCAGCTCCAGCAGCCCCAGCAGGAACACATATTTCAGGAATATGTTCTCTGCCGCTTTCTGTGACCTGCTAAATGGAATTGTAAATGGAGCGTGTCACAGCTCAGAAATCTCATTCATGGCCTTTTCTAACAAGGTGTGCAGAGAACTATTAGCCCAGTCTTGTAATAATCAAACAAGATGTGCCTGAGATGTGCAGAGACTTACTTTAGGAAACATCTGGTTAAGGGCTGAAGCCTCAGCAGCCAAAGCAGAAAGGTTTTTTTTTTCTTTGCTCCTTGCTTCAGACCCATTGTCTGTCAGACCCAATTTCTTCCTTTTCTTCCCATTTCTGTAATGATCGGCAGGTGCCTCTTATGCAAGGGGCTACCAAGGAGTAAAAGAAACCGTGGCAGGGTTTCTGAAGTGACTAGACTGGCTCAAATTGGTTGTGTTCCCAAATTTATCCCTCCAGTCACTCCGTCTCCTGCCTGGAGAGTGCTGTAGCAATTGGGGAAAATCTTATTCCTTGTAAAACTTGAAGTACTAGTCCAAGACGGAGGGCACAAAGTTGAGGATGAGGAGTAAAAAGCAAGAGGTGGAGGGGGAGTTCAAGAAGAGCTTTGTACCAGAGGGTTGTGATTGTTGGCTGGAGAGAAAACAAAGCCTTTGGGCAGGTTTACAGAGTCCTGTGGGAGCTGCCTGATGCACTATGGAGCCTTGTGGGCTCTTCCTGCTCTCCTGGGTTCCTGAATCTCCAGTCCAACTGAGGGATGAAAGGCTGATTCCTCTGCAGCCTGTTAGGTGAGGGAATTTCAGCCCAGGCACCTTGTTCTGCTCCGGATGTGCATGGGGTCTGTTAGGCCAACATTTGCTACTTGAGTATATTGATCTGCTTACTTAAATGCTGTAAATCCTTGGAGTGCAAGGTGCTTCCCTTGCAGGGAGGGGAAAAAAGAGAGGATTTTGCTGCTCTCAGCAGCTAAGGCTAGAGTGAATGTAGAGAAGGTCACAGAATTGTAATTTTTTGCATCCCGTTCCAACCCCCTGCCATGGCAGGAACACCTTCCACTGGAGCAGGTTGCTCCAAGCCCTCACCAATCTGGCCTTGAGAACTGAGCCAAGATGGTCCATGGCAAGACACAGTGGGCACAACCTGTATCCCAGGAAATTCCAGTTGGACAGAAGGGAAATTCCTCCCCCTGAGAGTGGTGGTGAAACCCTGGAGCAGAAGCCAGAGGAGGGTGGGAATTCAGAACAAGGCATTGCTTTAAGGACTGTGCATTCACACCCTGAGAGTTAATTACTAATGAAAGTTTTTAACTTCTCCTTAGGAACTAAAGTGTTCCCCTTGACAAAACACTCCCAGCTGACTCTTGTTCTTGGTGATCCTCAGTTTCTGTTGGGAGATGGAGTCATCTTTCATCCTCAGAGATGTTTTAATAACTTGCTTGAAGATAATCTTTTGTTTGGACAAGGTCTGGTTGGGTAATCCTGAAATGAGGAATTGGGCTGTCAGTTTTTCCTTTGTATTTGCTGGATAAATATTAGCTCTCCTTTCCTCTCCAAGCTAATACTGATAAATGCCTTCAGCAAATTGATTCTTGAAAATTCCACAAAACAGTAGAGTGCAGACTCCTTAACAAACTCTTTGTTGGATCCAGGAGTGAATCAAAATGGTCTGGAAACACACTTGAGTGATGATGGTGGTACCCCAGTCCTTGGATTTGCTCCTGAGGTAGAGAGCAATTGTTCAGGGCTGCGTGGCCCTGATCCCTCAAAAATCCCATTCATTTGCTGAAGGCAATATCCACCTGTGCTGGTGGATATTTAGGGACGCAAGGATGGTATGCACTGCAGGGAGATAAAACACCTTCTAGGCCTCCTTGCATTTTCAGCCTTGAAGGCGTGGTTATATTGGGTATCTCTGAATGTTGTCTGCACATAAAACTTCCAGCAGGGAGATTGACAGTATGGAGCTGAAGAAAGATACCCACACTGGATTTTGTTTGTGTGGTCAGATCCACGTGCTGCTGTTTTCCATCTCTTTCCATCTCCATGCTCTGCCCAATGTGCTGCCAGATTTTTGGGAGGGCTCAGGCTCCTTCCAGTTTCCTCTCAGCAGAAATTCCACCCTCAAGCCAAGATGCCCTTCAGCAAGAAATTGCTTTGAAATATTAAATTTTCTCTAAAAGGCTTCTGTTTTTCAAAACTGGAGTTTTTCTAATTAAAAAAAAAGAAGAAGAAAAAAAAAGAAGGGGGGAGAGGAGGGGTAAGACATTGTTAAAAAGCTTCTTCCTGTTCTAGTTAGATTTCTGTTTAGTTATTTAATTATTTTAATGAATGAACAGGAGGTTCACTGTGCTCAGGAGACAGAGGATGGGTAGGGTCCTCCACAGGGACTGAAAGCCATGAATTCCCAGAGGCACTTTGGCTTGAATAAGAGCCTTCTTCGTGGTGGATGACTGGCAGCTCCAAAAATGAGGGTCAGCTTCCTCCTCCCCAAGTCCCCCTTTATTCCCCATTTTTCTTTTTTTCCCCCAGTTTTTTTCCCCACTTAAAAAAAAATAATTATTTGCCCAGTCTCACTGGTGGCTCCTTGTGGAGTTCACAGAACCATGGAATGGTTTGGATTGGAAGAGACTTTAGGGATCACCTTGTTCCAACCCTTGAGGGACACCTTCCACCAGACCAAGTTGCTCCAAGCTGCGGATGTTCTCTGGTTCTCAGTCTTTTAAAGAAAATATCCTTTAATGAGGAAGATCCGTTTGCTCTGAGGTGGATCTCCTCAATTCCAAGCACCCATAACCTCTTCCCTCTATTTAAGGTGGGATCTTGATGTGGCATCTTTAGCTGGAATATTCAGCTGGACTCTGTTATGGTTTCAGCTACTCTGGGAGAGCTTTGGGCCCAGCGGGTTTGACGTGAGCCTGGTGCAATCCTCACACTTGGATGTGAATCAGGGAGGGAATATAAAAATCCATCTGTTCCCATCTGAGCTGTGCTGGGATGAACTGCAGCATGCTCCAGCACTGGCATTTGAGCTCCTTCACAGGAAAGCTCCTGTGGATGCACATGATGGAAGTGGCCCGAGTTCACCCACGTTGATGGAATGTTTACTGTGAGCTCATCCCTGTGGGAATGGAGCCCTAATCCATCCAGCAGTGGCATTTCCACAGCCCCATTCCAGTTCAAAGCAGGCTTCTCTCTTTACAGTTCCTCCTGGAACTCTGTGTGGGCTCTGGGTGCCAGGGAGGATGCTGGCAGCATGGGTCTGCTTAGGAAGGTTCTGCTGTTTCGTCCCAAGGCAGATCTCAGGGATGCTAATCCAGCCTGGGATGAGCTGACAAGGACCTCAGCGAGCGGCACAGGTGCAGAATGGCATTTCAGGACTGGTGTCACCTGGGGTGACTCCAACAGCTTCGGTGGAGCAAAAATCCTTCTGCTCTGTTGGCTCCGTGGCTGTCAGGGAACCAGCTGGCTCTGGGCTTGGATTTTCTTGGCCTTCATGGAGCAGATCTTGAGCCAAGAGTGTTGAACTGCCCCTGCTTCCCAGCTGGGTCCAAAGGAAGTGTGAGGGGGCAGCTGAGCTCCTGATGCAGCATTTAAGCAGCCTTGGGGACTATATGTGGTAGTAAATAAGGAATTTAATATGGTCTCACATGTTGAGCCCTCTGTTCTGCCTGCAGGGCTTGGGACAGACTTCTCATAGAGCCAGCTTAATTATGTAATTAAAATCAATGTTAATTATAAATATATTGAATTTATTTATATATCCTATCACTAGAGAAATATTAATTATATTACTCTTAATGTATAATATGAAGAATATTAATTTTATGGTTGAGCTTGATGATCTTAGAGTTCTTTTTTAATTCTGTGATTAATAATCCTATTAAAATGTTGAAACCTCAGGAAGAGGGGCACATGTAAATGCAGTGATAACCACTTCAGATCAGTGAAGTCTCACCATGGGCAGTCTTGATTTTTAAGATCATAAGTGTTGATTATCTGTTCTTAGTTCAAATCACACTCTGAATACTGATACAGTGCTGATCTTCTTTTTGGGAGGAAAATGGGCGCTTTAATGATTTAAAGGCATGACAAGTAATCATCACATAGATATCAAATGGCAGGAGTGTGGCTTCTCTGGAATTCTCTAGAATTGTGTTGTGTTCAGCAGGGAATTCATCAGGGAATAGGTCTGGCAGAAAAATCATAGATTTGTAGAATGGTTTGGGTTGGAACTCACCCACCAGTTCCATGAGCAGGGACACCTTCCACTGTCCCAGGCTGATCCAAACCCTGTCCAGCCTGGCCTTGGACACTGCCAGGGATGGAACAGCCCCAGCTGCTCTGGGCATCCTGTGCCAGGGCCTGCCCACCATCACAATTCCTTCCCAATATCCCATCCAACCCTGCTCTCTGGCAGTGGGAGCCATTCCCTGTGTCCTGTCCCTCCATCCCTTGTCCCCAGTCCCTCTCCAGCTCTCCTGGAGCCCCTTCAGGCCCTGCCAGGGGCTCTGAGCTCTCCCTGGAGCCTTCTCCTGTCCAGGTGAGCACCCCCAGCTCTCCCAGCCTGGCTCCAGCCCTGGAGCAGCTCCGGGGCCTCTTCTGGGCTCTCTGCAGCAGCTCCACGTCCTTGTGCTGCTGGCCCAGGGCTGGGGCAGCTCTGCAGGTGGGGTTTTACCTGAGGGACAGAGGGACAGAGGCTAAACCTGCATTGGCCCTGCAGAGGTTGGTTTTGGCAGATGATCAATTTCTGGGGAGCCTCCTCTAAAGAAGCGCTTTTTAGGAAGGCTGGATTTCCTGGTCAAAGGATTTCTTTAGTTCCCAAATTGGTACCATTCTGGGAGGTGTCTCTGGCATATGTGTGATCTTCTGGAATGAAATAGGTGAGAAATTCCTGTTACTAATGTAGGAGGTTTGACCGGATTGAGGAAATCCTTGTAGGAGGGGGTGGTGGGAGTGTGTCTATAGTTAAACCTCATAACAGATTCTACAGTAAATAAAATAAACTTCCTGAGCCTCTCTGTTTTCCCGTGACACTGCAGTAAATGATGCTTTGTCTGGCTTGGGGAGTTGTAGCAAAATAAACTGGCAGAGACTTTAGTTAACCAAAACTAATCTCTAAATTGGAAAATCCGTCCCCTGTGATATGAATTTCCATGCTGTTTTAAACAAGATTAAATCTTTGAACCCAAGAGTGGGTAAAATCCATGAACCAGTGAATGAGTCAAACATTGGCTTTTCTGTGGCAAATTAATATGTGGTTTGAGTTTTTTCCCCAAAACTTCTAACCTGGAGTTGGTTTTGCTCCCACCTGGGGTGGGTGGGGACCGGGATGTGCAAAAGTGGTGGAGCATGGGAAGCACCTATTTAATTATTTCTTTATTATGAAGGATTCTGTGATTTTAATGAACATTTAAAAATATGGCAAACTTGGTAAAATATCTCTGTCTTCATTAATTTCCTTTGGGGCCCTTCTGATTTAGTCTGTTGATGACCAAATCAGAGGAAGGGATCTTAAAGATCAAATACTCTGAGTTTTTCTGAAAGCCCACTGAGAACTGTGGCTGAACTCACTGAAGGATGTCTTGAGATAGAAAAATTTGCTTGGGTTTTCACAAAACCAGCAAGGCATGGCAAGGGCACCATCAAGGACAGACCCAAAATACTTTTGGAAAGCTTGCCACTAGCTCTGCTGCTTGCATGTAAATAAGGGGGGGGGAAACTATGTTTATATATATGGGGGGAAAAGCTCAAAGGTTTTAAAATGTTTTCCTTGGTTTATTTATCAAATCATTGTCATCCAGTGCGTGAATATCAGCAAAGCTCAGGCCAGAATGACCTTTAAAGAGCTGGAGGGGGTAGGATTTTTGTAGCAATGTAGCATAAAAGGTACCTAAAACCTCACCGGCCTTGGAAAACCCCAATATATATCTAATATATATAAGGAATAGAACCCATATTTAACTTACATGTGCAAGGAGGCGTTAGAACGGAATGGAGAGGGGGAGAGAAAATCCCAACAAACAATGGGGAATTGAGGCTTGAGATCTTGGAGATTTGCAGGCTGGAAGACGTCCAGCAGGAGGGGAATGGTTTGGGTTGGAAGGGACATTAAAGGCCATTCAGTGCCACCCCACCATGGGCAGGGACACCTCCCACTGTCCCAGGCTGCTCCAAGCCCTGTCCAACCTTTGGAGTATTTCCAGGGATGGGGCAGCCACGGCTTCTCTGGGCAGAATTTGGTGTCTTGATTTGGGTTATGCAACCAAGAATTTGTAGTTTCTAGCAGAAAACATAAATTTTTTTTGGCACAGCAAAAATGAAATAATTCTAGGTCTTTACTGCTTTCTTTTTTTTTTTTTTTTTTTCCTATGATGGAAGATAAAAGGAGGAGCTGTATCACAGGATTGGTATCCAGGGTGATGCATAATAAAAAATAGCCAACATACAGTTAAGTAGATAACTCCAGCCCTTAGCATGGAAAGGGAGGCAAGGACTAGTAGTTTTAGTGTTTCTGTTGTCACTATATTGGTTACACTGTTCTGCATAATTAAAAAGCCAGGAGAGTTCACCAGAGAAAAGAACATTTTCCAAAAAGATGGATGTGTGCTCAGGGTCTGGAAGGGAATTATAGTCATAGAGTTGCTCATAGGCTTTTCTAGACTTCATCCTTCCTTTCTTGTTGTGGGAAGAGAGGATCTGTTGGAACATTTTCGGTGCAGAATTCATTGGAGTATTTTCCTTGCTGAAATGAAAACACCTGTGGACTGTTTAAAGCCAAGGAGTAAAACCAACCAGGAGCCCATGGAAGTGGTGCTGGTGAGAGTTTGAAGACACAGCTTGATTTACTTGTGCTTTAGGATTTTACCCATGGTATTGGAGCAGGGACACTGAACAGATTTATTTGAGGGATTTCTTTTGTGTGTGTAGAATTTCTTTTGAGTAGAATTTGAAATGTTCATGAAAGTGGAATGTTTGTGCTGGTGTTGTCTGTTTGCAAAACACTTAAAATATGGTGGTTATGGAAGGAATAAATGTTGGGGATGGGTGGTTTGGCTCTGCAGGATCTCTGAGCACCTGAGGGGAAGGAATAAGGAGCAGGAACATCCCTAATCCAATGTGTAATCTTCACCAGGTGATAACTTCTCAGTCATTTAGGCTAAGCCCAGGGATGGGAATGGAAAAATTAATTAAACAATTGCCTCCAAAAAATCCCCACCTAAACAATCCCCAACAAAAAACCCTCACCAAACAAAACCCCAGCTCTGTATCCAGAAATGTCCCCTCTTCCCTGACAGCTGGAGAAATGTTCTTCCAGCCCTCCATGAGATGAATTTACATGAATGACCCTTCTGCCCAGACCTGGGGAACAGGGTTGCGTCTCCCAGGGAGCAAAGGTGTGAAATCTACCTTTGGAAATGCCTCTTTACTCCACTTAGTCTCAACAGCTGGGATCAAATGGGATCCTATTGACACTGACTTCTCTTTTCCTCTGCAGTGGGAGCGCCTCTGGTTCCTCATCCTCACCTCATCTTTCTTCCTCACCCTGGTCTGGTTTTATTTCTGGTGGGAAGTTCACAATGACTACAATGAAATCAACTGGTGAGTAGAGCTTCCCTTAGGAAATTTGGTTGCCATCATGCACCTGCTTGATGCAGCTTTGGGCTCATCTGGATCCTCTGGATGGAGCTGGAAGGATGATAAAGGGAAAATGAGGTGGGAAGTGGGACTCCACGAGAACTGCTTCTGCCTGATCTGGGTGTAGATATAATGTGGCCTCACATCTCTGCTTGTGGCTGGCTTTTTGTTTGTTTGTCTTTATGGTTGGCTGGATTTGAAAGTGACTGAGCAATTTGGCTGCAACTATTGCACAAAATATCCATGGCAAAAAACATCAGCCTGAAGCACATGGGTGTGGAAAGTATTATACAAAGTTGGAAGGAGCTGAAAAGGAGCTTTGCAGTGGGATGTGCTGGAATTTAGGGTGTTGCCAGCTGCCTCCAGTGCTGGAAATTATTTTCCCTTTTATTATCGGCAGCATCTTAAAACATTTTGACAGCACCTTGGGCTGTATTCTAGCCAAACTGCTTTGACATCATCTTCTTGTCAAACATGAGATGTAAAGTGTACTTTAAAGCACAGTGGGGAGCTGATCCCTTAAATAAATCATCTGCTTTAGATGCTGGAGCTGCGTGAGGGGAGAGTGTTTACCAACATGGTGATGTGAGCTGGCTCCTCCCAGGAGGAAATGGGTTTTTTTCTCTTTGCTCACACCCACACTGTGAGAAGTGAAACCATCACTGTGGCTCTGGATTCTTTGTAACAGCAGCATGATAAAAACGCCTTTTTTAAAGCAGCATTTTGGACCCCCTCTCTTCTTCAGTTTGTACCCTCAGTAAAGGATGTGATGTCTCCAAGTCTTCCCCAATGCAAAACCAACTCTGAGCTCAAAGTTGTGAACGGGCTGAAAGCAGTCCTTCAGAAATGAAGGAAAGCCCTGGGAATGCTGTGAATGGGCACTGCAGCTGCAGTGCTGTCAAGTTTTGGGTTCCTAAATACTCTTGCAGGACTGGGGGGAGATGTGCAGGTCTGCTCTGAATGCATTTGGGATTTTGGGATTTAACACATCCAAATATCACCTGCAGCCCAAAGCCTTGTCTCTGCCATGCAACCCAGGGAAGCACATCTGTATTCTACACAGCACTGGGAAAGGATTCCTTGTTGTGCACCACAGGTCTGGAGGAGGCTCTCTGGATGGAAAAGAGCATTTCAGGCACTGCCATTCAGTGCTAAAAATGGGTCAGTGCTTCGTGTGTGCTGTAACCCCAGTTAGGTCCCACACTGGCACCAGAGGTCGAGCAGGGTTTCTGGAAAACAGCTGTGGAAAGGGTGGGGAGGAGGAGGAGGAGAACATAGGGTGAGGTTTTAATTACAGCCATGCCAGTTCCCGGCAAGGGGGAGAAATAATTTCCACTGAGTCTGTGTAGGCTGAGCCTGGCCCTTCTCCCTTCCAGCACAGCTGCATGGGCTCCATGAAAACAGAGCAGTTTGGGGCCTGACAGGGTGAGAAAGAGTTGCAAGCATCATTTTATTCCCAGCAGGGCTGTGAACCTGTTGTTGATGAGGCACAGTGAGGTCCTGGTGTTCAGGAACCCCACCTTTGCTGTCCCTCTGTCGTTGTCACTTCTAGGTTGTGTTTTTAGACAAGATTTCTTTGCTGCTTGCTCTGCTGCCTTCCTCTCTGCTCCACTGATTTATTGGTGAGCTGGGAGCTCCCCCAGAGGGGAGGAAAAGCTCTTTGGGACAAACAGCATCTCTGCACACCAAGCTACTGCCAGGGTCTTCCAGAGGAGCTGGGAGGAGGAATTGTTGGGATATTGGTGTGAGGAGCTGCTGAGCTTCTTCCTGCCCTCTAGAGCTCATCCTTGGGAGCTCTCCTGGCTCCCAGGCAGGTGCACTGAACTCCTTCAGTCTGTCCCACCAGGTGAAGAGAGACTGGAGTGTCTGTCAGAGGAGCCCCTTTGCCAGCAGCAGGTCAGCCCAAAGGCTGGAGGAAAGCTACCCTCCCTTGCTGGGACTTGTTCCAGCTCTGCACCACCTTCCAGGAGATGCTGCAACCCAAACCTCTGAGGGCCTTTCCCCTCTGCCACCCTTGAGGAGGTTTTTCATCTTTTTATCTGTGTGTCAAGCACCTTGAGCAGCAGTTACGTCATTTCAACTTGGAAGGACCAAAGGGACTATTCTGGGATTGAAATGGGCTTTAGGAGGACAAGGCAGAATTGTGGCTCAGCATGTATTGCTTCAGGCTTTTAACCTTTTTTTTCTTTTCCTCGAGGCTGAATATCAGTGAGGTCCTTGTTAGTGAAGGTGCTTTGTGCCTCTTATGTAAATTTAAAAAAAAAAAAATTGCTTCTGGCATTTCCCTTTTTGGTGTCTATACTTGATTGCATTATAGTTCAGATCAGCACTGTCTGAGGTTTGTGCTCTACCAGAAGGCTTCACTGTAGCTCAGGCTGTGGGGAATGCTGTAATTTGTGAACCTGCCCATGTTTCCCTCTGGAGCAGGACCATAAATCCGAGTCTGTGTAGCAAATGTTTTCCTCCTAGGTTCTGAAGAAAGCTCATCTGCTTCCTAACTACTGTGACCCAGCATTTGAAAACAATCATTTGCACATCAAGTGAAGTCCTGGTGCTCTCAGAGGGACATTGAAGGGACATCAGAGCAAAAACTTAAATGGACTGAGAGCTAAGGAAGCTCTGGGTGGTGGCATCAGCAAAGACTTCAGAGGGGCTCTCTTTCCTTTCTTCCCTCTCTTTTCCTAACAGCACGTCTGAATCCCTGCAGATCGCTGGGTTTTGTGCTCTTTGACCCCCTGAGCAGAACCTGGACATGGGCCATGCCTGTTGAGCCCAAGGATTTGCTTTCCAGATCTCATGGAGCAGCTTTACTTCTGGACAGAATTAGAATCAGAGAATATCCTGAATTACATCATGGAGTCCAGCTCCTGGCTCTGCATAGGACAGCCTCAAAAATCACCCCAGAGTTCGTGCAAACAGAACAGAAGTTCTGGCTGATGAATGGTGCTGAATTTGAGTGCTGGGGAGGAGGTTGAGTCTTTGGCCTGCATTTATATAATGCAGCATTTTTGTCTGTTGTAACCAAAAGAAAGGCACCAAGAGGCAAAAAGGCAAAACAGAAAAAGAACCCAGCCAGTTTTTTGAATGAGCTGATTCCACCCCAGAACCATCCTGTTGTGCCAAAGGGTTTGCATGGAGACAGTGTCAACCCTAAGCCAGGCCCATTTAGGGATTTTGTTGTTGTTGTTGTTTTCCCTAAAAATCCAGTGGAAAAAATTGAATCCAGGTCAGGTTTGAACTCTCAGAAGCTGCAAGAGTGGTTCTGGGGTTTCTCTGCCTCTCTTTATCCAGTTAATTTCCATAAGGGATTAAAGCTTTTGCGTTTTTTGCTGCCTGTCTCTTTTCTTGAAGGGATCTATTTTCTAAAGTCTTGTCTAACCCTAGTGAAGCTGTTCTGCTGTTGAATCCTTTCTTAATCTGTCCTTCCCACTTCTCTTCCAGGTTTTTATATAACCGAATGGGATATTGGAGTGACTGGTCCATTCCAATCCTTGTAACAACTGCTGCTGGCTTTACCTACATTACAATGTTGCTGGTGAGTAGAATAAAATCCTATTTTTTAGAGCTTTGTGAGTTGGCTTTTAAAAGGCCACAAGGTTCTCAGGCCATCTGGAAGTTGAGGAGTTTTCTCTCAGAAGTTATTTCTTTCATTCTGTTTTCTCTTAGCCTTAAGTTGCATAAAATTAGAAGTGAGAAATTTGAGTGAGGTCTTTGAACTCAGATGGTCGAAAGTTAAGAGACAGGTACCCTCAGAGGAGGAATACAGCTTTTGTTTCTTGTAGTATGGATCAGTTTTCACTTCTAGACACAGCTGTTTCCTTTACCCGGGATGGCTAAAGGTGGGTTTCCTTCACCCTGGGGCCTTCAGGGTAGAATCCATTCAGGTGCCACTGCTCCCTGCAGCCCCAGGAGCTGTGGGCCAGACCCTGAACTCCCTGCACCTTGGAGGGCAAAGCCTTGTCCTTCAAATCCTCCAATCCACCCAGATCCTTGGCTTTGGGGAGGATCTGCTGGTCCCTCGTGCGGTTGTCCCCTCGGGGGGTGACATGTCCCTGCATGCTCAGACTCTTCAGAGGGGTGATGTGCCTCTGTGTGACTCTTGGTTTGTCCCTCCCAGATCCTGGCACTGTGTCACATAGCTGTGGGACAGCAGATGAACCTGCACTGGCTGCACAAGGTAAATATCAGCTCCAAGGGGAGCAGGAACTCAGGAATGAGGGAGCCTGAGGAGCAGGTGGGGGGTTGGTGCTTGCTGTCACTGTGGGAAGAGCATGAAATGTCTGTGGTGGACGTGTGGCCTCATGAGCAAACTGCTCAGGAGAGGCCATCGAAGCGGGGGGGCAAAGGCTCTGGTGAGATGCTTTTGGCCCTTGCTGATTGAGAGGCCACCTGTGGAGATGGAGAAACACTATCAGTGCTTAGAGCAGTCTGACTCGGTGCCAGCTCACATGCTCCAGGAGCCTCTCTGGGCTCCTTTTGGTGCTGAACCCATTCCTGGAGAGGGGCTGAGCTGTTGTGGAGCTGGTCAGAGTGTGCTTGGAGGGAGCAGCTGGAAAAGCCTTGGCAGAAGACATGGGTGTTAAAGCTGAGCGTGTGCAGGGTGAGGTTTGCTGGGCCCAAGGAGATTTGTGTTTAAAGCAGTTTGAGAAACACAAGAAAAGATATTTGGAGCACAGAAGGGGAGGGGAATGGTGTGCAGGGAGAGAAAATGGATTGGCAGGACCCCATTGTAGCTGGCAATCTGCTAATTGAAAAGGAAGGGACCTGTTCTGAATCTGCCAATACACAGCTCTTCCTGAAATTCTGCAAGTGATGCATGAGAGCCTAAACACCTCCCAGGACAGGGAGAGCAGACTTCTCCACACTGCCTTTTTCATCTTGCCTTTTCCTTAGAGATGATAGAAATTATGCTTCCTCAGGGAAAGAGGATGCAATCAGAGAGGGAAGGGGCAGGGACTGTCTGACTGCTGCTGCAAAATAAATTATCAATTCTGGAGTCTGACATATGTTTGTTCATCAGGGAAAATGGTATTTTGCAGAACACACAGGTGGGCTTAGATGAGTGAGTCCAGAAGATGGATGTGTTGTTGGAGATCAGTTCTACCCTGTAGACCCCCACTCTTCCTCCCCTTCTTCCAAATAAGCCCCCTTTTCATCACAGTTGAGATGTATTGCTCTTTCCCTTCCCCACACCTCCCTCAGCTTCCTAAGGAGGTTGAGATCCAAGACTGGAACAAGTTAATATTTTTCTCTGAACTATACTGAATTAAGTTGAAATATAGATAAGAGTGTGTTGCAAAGTCTGGTATGGGCAAAACCACACAATCCCTTCCAATTTTCTCCTGTAATTCTGTGCAAAGTGCTGAGGGTTGTAAGCCAAGTCGAAGATGAGTGTGAGGGGAGGAAAAGAAGCAATAATTTGGGGCTGATGGGAGGAGGAAAGGGAGGAGTGGAGTGCTGTGACTTGACTCCTCTGTGCCACACAGGATGGCCACACCAGGGGCAGTTGGAGTCTGGAAAGAGGAATCCTGTTTACACGCACCAAAGTGATTCTGTAAATGTTGGGAACGTGGGATTTTATTTGCTGGTCTGAGGTCTTAAACCTGGAATTGGCTTGTGCAACTCAGATGTTCCTTTCATTTCTGGGGATCAATTTCCTGCCAAGTCTCCCCTGCAGGTTTTGGATCTGCAGCAGCATCCTTTGGCTCTGGCAGAACAGCAGAGGCTGAACACCAGGCAGAGGCAGAGAGTGGGGAATTATTTTTAGACAGATAGCCCAGATTTTCACTCTTTACAGCTGGAGTTATTTCCGTGGCACTTTTCGATGGTTTGAACTTTTTACCTTCACCACAGAGGTCACGTTTTCATTTCTACTGCTTTGCTCAGACCTCCGAGTACTTCCACATGTGAAGGAGGTCCTGATGGGCTGGGTCATGGTCTGTCACCTCAATGCCACCATAGTGCCTTCCCTAGCCCTAGTATCTGCTATGAAAGGTCACAGACCTTTTATTATACCTTTTTCAGACCTTTTCCATACATGTAAAGGTTTTCCCTCTCCATTTCTCTGATACAATTTTTGTAATAACCACTGTCTCCAGTCTGTAAATACCCTCTGATTGGTTGCAGATTGGCCTGGTGACAACCTTGATAACTACTGTGGTGACCATGTCATCGATAGCACAGCTTTGGGATGACGAGTGGGAGATGGTATTTATTTCACTGCAGGTAAGTTTTCTGCTAGGATGCTTCCCTGGAGGACGAAAGGGGCCAGTGCAGCTGAATTCCAGAGGATTGATGTATTTCTGTAGGTGACAGTCTTGATGGCTGTCACACCCCAAATTGAAATCTTGGCAATAAGAAAATTGTTTTAAGGAAGAATTGTGGTATCCTCCAGGGTTAGAGAAGTATGAAAGGAAAATATATACACAGTTAATTTTTTTATATGTTCCTTTTTCCCCTCTTCCCCCCCCCAAAAAAGTCCAAAAATATTTTGTGCATTTTGCTTAAGGAGGTGACCACTGACGTGTACTTGGGAGTATGCAAATCTATGCAAATACAGGGGGTGGAAATGGCATTCACACAAGTGACTAACATTTCTCAGAAGTGCTTCATTTTATTGTGGTATTTTAAAGATTTAGGCAAGGAATTGGAGAGCAGAAACATGTCTCAGATGATACATCTCCAACTTTGTGTCATGATGCTGCACCCTGGTGATACAGTCCAGTGTGTTCAGAGAATTCCAGAAGAGTTTGGGTTGGAATAGACCTTAAAGCCCATCCACTGCTACCCCCTGCCATGGGCAGGGACACCTTCCACTGTCCCAGGTTGCTCCAAGCCCTGTCCAGCCTGGCCTTGGGCACTGCCAGGGATCCAGGAGCAGCCACAGCAGCTCTGGGCAGCCTGTGCCAGGGCCTGCCCACCCTCATCCTGAATTTTTTTCCTTGTATTTAGCCTGAGCCTACACTATTTCAGTTTAAAACCATTCCCTCATGCCCTACCACAGCTGGCCCTAATAAAGTCTGTCCATATTTTTCTTACAGAACCCCTTTAAGTCCTAAAAGGCCACAAAAATTTGTCCCTGGAGCCTTCTCCAGAAGAGCACCTCCAGCTCTCCTGGTCTGGCTNTCCTTTTAAAATTTTTTTTAATAAGCCAGGAAGCTGTTTTCCTTCTCTCTTTCTGTTTCTGGATTGCTTTGTTTGTTTTTAAGAAAAAAATGGTGATATCTCTTGATCTTAAGATGATTTCAGACTCAGTTTTAATCTCTTCCATCTTACCTGGAAGAGTTTACAGGCTTTTTGGTGCAGACATGGTGGTGTTAGAAACAGCAAAAAAGAACCAAAACATCTGTGTGAACCTACAGTCACTTTAGATGGAAAACAGGATTTCAATCCTTTGGAAGTATCAGGAGCAGCTGCAGGCCTTGGTGCATGCCTATTCTTGCCATTTCTCTGTGGCACTTCACCTTTTTTTTCTGAGCAAATTTNTGCAAATACAGGGGGTGGAAATGGCATTCACACAAGTGACTAACATTTCTCAGAAGTGCTTCATTTTATTGTGGTATTTTAAAGATTTAGGCAAGGAATTGGAGAGCAGAAACATGTCTCAGATGATACATCTCCAACTTTGTGTCATGATGCTGCACCCTGGTGATACAGTCCAGTGTGTTCAGAGAATTCCAGAAGAGTTTGGGTTGGAATAGACCTTAAAGCCCATCCACTGCTACCCCCTGCCATGGGCAGGGACACCTTCCACTGTCCCAGGTTGCTCCAAGCCCTGTCCAGCCTGGCCTTGGGCACTGCCAGGGATCCAGGAGCAGCCACAGCAGCTCTGGGCACCCTGTGCCAGGGCCTGCCCACCCTCATCCTGAATTTTTTTCCTTGTATTTAGCCTGAGCCTACACTATTTCAGTTTAAAACCATTCCCTCATGCCCTACCACAGCTGGCCCTAATAAAGTCTGTCCATATTTTTCTTACAGAACCCCTTTAAGTCCTAAAAGGCCACAAAAATTTGTCCCTGGAGCCTTCTCCAGAAGAGCACCTCCAGCTCTCCTAGTCTGGCTCCAGAGCAGAGGGGCTCCAGCCCTTGGAGCAGCTCCAGGGCCTCCTCTAGACTCTCCAGCAGCCCTTTTTCCAAATATCTGTGTTATTGAGGGAGAAATTGCCCTAAAAAGAGGTTAGAGCTTTCCTCCTTTCCCTTCAGAGCAGCCTAAATGCCAACGACAGGATTTGAAAGAAGCAATGGCCAAAACAGCTGCAGGAGGCTGATGCAGGAGCGATGCAGACTCCACTTGGAAATGAAACTGGCAAAATCCAGGCCTTTTTGGGTTGCTGGGGTTTTTTTAGTCACGTTTCTCCTCTCCTATTCTTGTGCCCTGCAGGCCACAGCCCCTTTCTTGCATATAGGAGCCCTGGCAGCTGTTACAGCACTCTCATGGTTGGTGGCGGGGCAGTTTGCACGGACAGAGAAAGCCAGTGAGTATCTCCTGTGTGCCTGCATGGTGCCGAGTGGCTGCTCTTCTTGATTCACTTTTCCCCCCCTTGTTTCTCTTTTCTCCCCTGTTTTTTCTCTTTTTTTCCCCCTTGTTTCTCTTTTTTGCCCCCTTTGTTTCTCTTCTCCCCCNACCTTTTTTTTCTGAGCAAATTTTTATGGGATTTTTTGTTTGTTTGTTCGTTCTGGTTAGACTGAATTTTTCAGAGTTTGGTTGGTGTGTGGGTGCTGCTGAGACCTGGGTCAGGATCGCATTCTGGAGTTTTGGATGCTGGTGACACCTTTAAGGGTGCAGGACACACCATGAAGTCCCTTAGCAAGGTGTCACTGAGTTCCTTGAGTGTTCCATGAGTGATTGACATCTCTGCCAGAGAGGAGGAGAAAATCCTTGGCTGAGTTCCTAGAGTTACTTTCTGGCTTGTGGGAACATGTGTGAATGAGCCTATTAGATGCTGGAAGCAAAAAGGAGCCTATTTATGAGTGAAACCAGATCAGTTGTGGCCACGAGCAGAGCTGGTTCCCTTAAAAAAAACCAAAAACAAACCACATCACCTTCTCTATCTTGCATCCATTGCAAATATTTGTTTTAAGGGGTTTGGTTTTGGCGTTTTTTTTGGAGGGGAAGGGAGGTTTGTGAGTGGTTTTTTGTTTAGTTTTTTTTCTTTGGTTGAGTTTATTTTTGTTTGTTTGTTTGTTTTTTGGAGGCTATTCCTTGAGCTCCAAAGCCTTAATGAGTTTGCAAAATAAACAAAAAAATTAAAAATTAAGTCTTTTGCTGCAACATCTGTGGTATCAAGTGGCTCCAGATATCTTCGGAGTTCAGAGGTGCCTGATGTTTCTTATAAGGAACACCCATCTGTGGGGCACAGGAGGTGATTCTGTTGCTCTGTCAGCACCTTCCAAAGATTCCCAGGGAGTCTGGCCTTGGTGGGAAGTCACTGATAGATGGAATTGGGTGGCTTGGGAGGCAATACTACTCATCTGGCCCCAAGCACTGCAACTCCATCACAGCCCAGAGATTTATTTATTATCTCCAGCTTGATCAGTAAAACATTATTGCATTTTTCAAGGCAGAAGCAGCTGAAGTGGCTTTGCCCTGGCTGAAGTGGGTGGTGCTGGTGAGCCACCAATATAAACTTGAAATGCACTGATGTGGTGCCATGACTTATTTTTAGCTATGTGTGACTGGTGAATTATTTCTCTTGCCAGGCAGAGCAAAATTTGGTGCTGTCCCACCCAAAGGGTGGAAACGCCAACAATGTTTTGAGCTACATTTCTGGGGTTTTAAGCAATTCACTTCACTTATTTTTTTTCCCCAATACAAAATGAACTGAAAACCTCATTCAGAACTTGATTTCTTTTTTTTTAAATAGAAGATTTTTTCCCTAAACACAGAGCTATGCTCTTACACTAGAGGCACTGACAGTAGATCAGTGGGGAGGACAGAGGTGTCTTGCCTTTGCTCCTGTGGTGTGCAGAAGTGAGGGCCAGCATTTTCACCAGCTCTTTGTCTCTCTCTCTCCGTGCCAGCTTCCCAGATGCTGATGTTCACTGCATACCTGGCAGTTGTAGTTGCACTTTACCTCGTCCCCCTCGCCATCTCCTCCCCCTGCATCATGGAGAAGAAGGCCCTGGCACCCAAGCCAGCCATCCTGGGGCACCGCGGGGCACCCATGGTGAGTGCTGATCCCAGCCCTGGATCAGGGCATGGATCCAACAAACTCCATTTCCAGGCACTCCTTCTGCCTGGGGTTACTGTGGAGGTGAAGCCAGAGTCAAGTGACACCTCAGAGGTTTGAGATACAAACAGAAGGGCAGTTCTTGCCTTGCTCAGGGTGGTTTGGGCCACTGTGTTCTTTTGTCTGCTGGTTTTCATAGAATAGTGGAATCCTTCCCTTCATCTTCCCTTACGTACCCAAATATTGCCACCATCTCTTTGGGGTGGCCTTTTTCATCAGGCTTCTAAATAGCTTTGGTTTGTGCTGCTGGTGCAGGTGAAATCAAGAAGCTTTTGCTTTGCTGCACACCTTCTTCACATAGTAAAAATAAGAGCAGTTAACCTGGCTGCTGGCCTGATTGATAGCAGCAAACACAATAAACATCTTCTGCCAGAGCAGAAGAAAGGCTTGCCTCCACAATAAATCTCTGTCAGGTCAGGTCGTCTTTCATTAAATCAAGCTTCAGCTTTCTTGTATGGGCAGTACAATAATGAGGTCTCATCTCCTGTATCTAGTTATTGAATCCCTAATGGCTTTTGCTTATGAGTTTATTCTCTTGTCCATTGTGGACTTGTTTTGGTTTTTTTTTCCTGTTTGTTTTGTGCTTTTTCACTTCCTTTCAGTCTGGTCGAGGAATTTACTGAGGATTTGGGTCACAGAATGCTGGAATGGTTTGGGTGGGAAGGGACCTTGAAGACCATCGAGTTGTAACCACCTGCCATGGGCAGGGTTAGATATGGATGCTCTCTAAAATACGGGGAGTAAAGATTGCTTTTGTTTTTATTTTTTGTTTTAAACAGAACTCTTACTGCCTTGGCTGGCATAATGGGACACTAATGCTGGAATCCTATGAACTGGCAGGTCCCACACTAAACCCCACCCAGGGAACTTCCAAAGGGCATAATTTTACACAAAAAAAAATTCCATTTCTTAGGTATCACTTTAATTCTGCCCTGTGATGTTTTTTTTTGCCCAGTTTGGGGCTCACGAGGAGATTAATACTGGAAAGGAGAGATAAAGAGGAAGAAAATAATAAAAAATAAATTAAAATGATTGCCATATTTCCAAAAGGACAAGAAAATACACTTAAATCTTGTTGATGAAACAAAAGATCACATCCTTTAGTGCATAATCATAGAATTCAAGAATGGTTTGGGCTGAAATGGACCTTAAAAAACACCTTGTTCCAACCCCTTACTGTGTCCAGGGACATTTTCACCTAGACCAGCCAGAGATTTGCAGTGGCTGCAATTAGTTTGGAATAAAATTTGGTTTTTATTTCCAGGCTTCTTCATTAACCTCCCCAACAAATGATGCTATGAGTTTCTTTTTGAAGCCCTGGCTAATTAAGGGAAAACCATAATGTGGTGATGTCCAGCTGCAGCCAGGTTGTCCTGCTATAACACAGTTTTATGATCTTCTTTAAGCAAGGTCCCCAAAGCTCCTGACTCTGAATGCATTTGCAATGGGTTTCTAAGCACAAAAATAACCAAAATGAGTTCATTCGTGGTAATTTTCTAGAAATTACTTGCTGTGTCTCTGCAGCAGGAAGAAATGAATAGTAGTCTGATTTTTGCAGGGGGTGAGGCTCTCAAACCAAGCACAGAGAGGAGGAAAAGCTTCCAGAAATGCTGTGCTGGATCTGTCTGGCTCTCAGTGACGTGGGCATGGTTTATAAAAGGGAGGAGGTTTGGAAATCATTGCTTTGTGCCCCAGGGCTTCTTCCCCTTAAAAAAAAGGTTGTATCCCTTGTTATAAACCTGGATTTAGGTTTTTGACATAGCATGCCTGACTATATTATGCCAAGCAGGTATCCCTTAAAAAAAAGCTGGAGATATACAGAGAGACATACAAGCAGAAAGATTGTGCATTTTTTTTTTTTTTTAGTTGCTGCAGTTTGGCTGTAAAGCCTTTTTTAAAAAAAGAACAGTAATCTCAGCAATTAATTCCTGTAACAGTTACGGGTGTATTATTTATTATGGGTGTGGAGTTTGGATAGAAGTGTATAATATCACACAGTAGAAAACTTAGAATTTAAGGTTTAGGATATAGTACTATATATAAAGTAAGATGGAAGTTTTAAGGCATAAGTTTGTCCTTCTTTTTCACCTTCTTCTTCTTGAGTTTAAGTAATATTATGTGATTGGATAGAAAAGTCCACAATACAGACCACAGGTAGTTGATTATGAAGTTAAAAGTAAAAATAAGATATGTGGCATTAATTAATTAAGTTGTTTATTCTTAAGAGCCTTGTAGAGAGAGTCCTTAAGCTCAATTTTTAGCTTATTAGTCTGGTGTGCTGCAGAACTCACCCTTTGTAAAACTAGACTATAAATAAAAAAACCCAAACTTAAAAGTCCAAACAAAAAAAGTCCCATCTCTCTCATTAATCCCAACCCACACCAGAGTGGTACCAGCAAAAATGGTGCCACTACAGTTGGGGACTCACCACACGCTCACAGGGTGATCTGTCTTTGCCTGAAGGGTTCTAATTGTAGAATTACAGGATGGTTTGGGTGGGAAAGGACCTTAAAGCTCATCTCATTCCTCTGCTCTCGAGTGGGCAGGGACACCTCCCACTGTCCCACGCTGCTCCAAGCCCCAATGTCCAGCCTGGCCTTGGGCACTGCCAGGGACCCAGGGGCAGCCACAGCTGCTCTGGGCACTCTGTACCAGGGCCTCAACACCCTCACAGGGAACAATTCCTGCCCAAAATCCAATCCCATCCCTCTGGCAGTGGGAAGCCATTCCCCCTTGTCCTGTCTGTACCTGGCCTTGTAAAATGTGCTCTCCTTTTTTCCAATCACCCTTTAAATACTGCAAGGCTGCAGTGAGGTCTCCTCGGAGCCTCGGGAGGTGCTGAGATTTCCTCAGAGTCTTCTTCAGGCTGAACAACCCCTGCTCTCCCAGCCTCTCTTTGTAGGAGCGGTTTTTATGGGAGGGTTACCCTGCAGAAACCTGAGCTACTTGGGAAGGGAGACCTGAGCTGGTGACAGCAACCTGAGGTGATCTGAGCACATCTGGCTGGGATTCTCCAGATCCTTGAGGGTCTGAGCGAGTCTGGCTGGGATTCTCCAGATCCTTGAGGATCTGAGTGAGTCTGGCTGGGATTCTCCAGATCCTTGAGGGTCTGAGCGAGTCTGGCTGGGATTCTCCAGATCCTTGTGGCTGCTGCTCTCTACTGACAGCCCTGGGAATGTGTGGAGAGCTCCTCTTGGAGCCAGCTCACCTTGGGTGACCCAGCTGTGTGCTGGGGATGTCGCCTCTGTCTTGGCCTAAGCAAGCTTGGCTTTGCCTGGGAGCAGTTTGGGGGAGATAATGTGGTTCTGTGCTCCTTCGAGCAAAAGTGAAAATGAACTTGTGTGGATGTGTGGCTGGAGCCAGAGGAATTCAGTGCTGGGGTACCAGAGCTGGGTGAAGGTTAGTGCTGACATTTGCTCTGATTGCTTTACCCCAAAGCTTTGCTGACCTGAGCCTGTGAAGTGATCAGAAAACAAATGTCGCTTACTCTTAAGTGCTTAAGCTAGTTTTTATATTTATTTTTATTATTTT
>VWZN01004115.1:1178245-1204512 GCA_013396955.1 Regulus satrapa | reverse complement strand
TAGGAAAAAAATAAAAACCACGACCTATAATTACATAATTGTACATTTTATTAAAACAAACAGGCAAAGGTGGTAAATTAAGGTCACAGAAGCAAACTTTATTCTGGCACTTCCTAATTTCAACATATTTGACTTTGAAACCTCAAAGTTCTTTTAGTGTAGGATTTTTTTGGATGCAGCACAGTATATTTTTGTAAGACAGCCAAAATCAGCTGTGTGAATAAATGCAAAATCTTTGCATACGACAAATATACTGAAATCTGTCTTTTCATCTAGTTCAAAATAACACAATAAGTTGTAAGTGCTTGTTTTGGAGGTTGGAATTCATTTGTTTCCGGTAATTTAGTTATCAAAGTGTGTCAAATCCCTCTGTTCTGTAATTTCTACTGAAAATCATGACTTAGAAAAAGAACGTTCTAAACAGTGTAAAAGGGTTTCATGAGCATCAGAATCTCACTAAGGTCAGAAAAAAACTCTCCAAAGCTCCTGGACTGACTGAAGGGAGGCTTTTGAGTTTTTAAGGAATGTACAGCTCTCTAGTAGGGTACTGAATGAGAAGGAGGAATAATAGAGAGTAAAAAACAAACAAACAAACAAAAAAATACTGTTTCTGTGTGGTTGGAGTAAAAGACAAGGAACTAAAAGAGGTATCCAATTAGCAGTAGAAGCACAGGCAAATTTTATCTTGATGATTTTATTGATGATTGCTGTAATTTCTTGAAAGATTCCAGCTTGCAGAGTGCATGGGACATTTCATGCTCACAGACTTCAGAAGCAGCTGAAAATGTGGAATATTTTATGAGTCCTAGACTAAAGATCTGATTTCCTGTTCAAATTGCAATATCTTACATAGACAAATATGTTTAGCTATTTTCAGAGCCAAATTTTCCCTATTTAAGGACACATTTTAACTTACCCTATTGTAGTAGTTTCAGGACTTAATGCAGCTAAGCAGCATTGCATTATCTTTTTGTTTCATTTTCTTGAATTTATGAGTCAGTGGATACTGTTCCTTCCTTCCATCCAGTTCAGGATGCTTTGGCTAATGATGGGTTAAGAGGGACATGCCCAGCATGCTTTCAAGACTGGGCAAGCTTGGTGCCAGACCAGTTCCAGAGATAGGTAGGAAAAAAAGTAGATTGGAGGAGGAGGCCTAAAAATTTGCTCTGTAACAGACTATGAGGCTTTATGAGATAGCTGGCACATTCCTATGGCACACAGAAAAGATTTGGATGCAACAGCACAGGTTATGGATCCTTGAAGCCAAAAAAAATTTGCCACAGGTACATTATGGAGATAACTTATGCTCTAGCCTACAAGATTAATAGACCTATTTTACATCACCTTAGCAGTTATTATTTTTTTAAAGTCTAGGGAAAAAAATTGCAAAAGCCACTCAAAGCAACTCTTAAATATCAACAACTAGGCTTTAAATTAGTTAAATTTTAAGTACATGCACCAGCACTAGCATTAAAGTTATTCCATTTATGTGCCACTTGTTGGACTAGTAGCATAAATTAACAGGAGTCAGAACATGCAGAGGTTTATGTTCCAGCAGTGACATACTTTTGGCACTCATATGACTTTCTATTCCTATTTTCTCATTAAACACATCATTTAATATATATAAGGATGCTTAGACAACACTATTACTTGTCAAACTGATATAATCATTCCCTATCACTAATACTTTCTACACTTGCATGTAAATTTTCCTTTCTAAAGACATAATTTAAATAATTGCATCTCAAGATTTCTGAGTTTTCTTGCACATTGGTAAGAAACAGCACATATTCTTAGATACTACATTTAGTATTCCAAAAACTATTTTTTGCTTGTAATGGATCTGCATTCTTAATTTAATTTGTCATAGGATGAGGACCACACACTGCACATTTTTAACCTAAAGGATCCCAAAACTAAATGGAAACTAAGTGATCTGCAAATCAGTAGGAGTATTTTGATAAACTCTGAAATGCAATCAGCTGTGGCTTGAATTGCAGCCATTGTTTAGCAGTACATGCCTACCACTTTACAGCTTGTAGCAAGTGCTGAAAAATTGTACCTTCCCTAATAACCAAAGATGCTGTGGAAAATTAAGTAGGTAATATGTCATTAACAGATCTGGAGTTCAGCCAAGACAGAGAAGCTGATTTCATTACTTTTCTGCTGAGTCCCAAGGAATACAAAGTGACTCGAGGAGATCCTCAGTTTTATGTATTACTCAAAGGATAGCAACTCTAATCAACACATGCCACACTGACTTCAATTGTGTTTTTTCTATTTTTATAAAGCCAAATTAAAAAAAAAAAAAATGTTCAAGCCTTTGTTTGGCATAACCCTCAAAAAAAATTATGGAATACAGTTTTAAATATGCCAAGTAGATACAGTTGGCCAAATCTTATCCAAGAATAGCAAAGATTAAAATTTCTTGTGAGGTTATAGATTATCTCCTTCCCAGTACATGATGTATGCCATTGTGTTACAGAGTTTCTAAGTTTTCTTTCAAGACTGAAATAAACATTAGAAGTAAGTATTTGTGTCAAATTTTTTAATAGAATGGAATATCTGCCTAACAAGGCTCTTTTTAATTCACTGCATTTAAGAGACTCAGGTTATGCAGTAGACATTCTCAAAGGTTTGCTGCATCTCAGCAGTAAATTCCAGCATGGGGACTCATAGCTGCCCCAAGATTAAAGGCACATTCTCTTCAGCAGAGAGTACTGGTGCTCTACACAAAACAGGAGGGAAAAGTAAACACAATAATTCCATCACAAAGGAAGTGCATAACTTCATAGCAAGCTATTGAATTTCCTCAAATGAGCATGCTTTCAATACTCACTGGAGAATGGAAGAGACCTGTACTCAATAACCATTGTATTTATATTCTTACATTCCAAATCACCTTTCTGCAACAGCTTCCAGCACCAATGCACTGCACCAGACCACTGCCTCCAACATTTGTGAGGTCAAAACCAGAAGAAAACAATTTTTTCAAAATGCATCACGTCTGGGAAATGGAGGACAAAGGACTGACTACAAGTGCAGGTGAGCAAGGATAGAATGCTAACAGCTATGGAAAACTTGATCATGGTATCTGAAATAATGTTTTTCTGTTTGAATCCTGAGCTTCCTAGGGAATACCAATACTACTAATGAGAGATACTCCAGCCAACAAGAAAAGTACAATCATGCACATGCACAAGCCCCAGAACTACTGCACTTGTTTTTGTATGTGCAAATGACAGCCCAGCACCATCTAAAGTTAAAGAATTGGGAGTACTCACATACATCATTTCCTGAGAGAAACGGCAGGAATTGTCTTGATTCTAGTGCTCAAAAAGAGAAAAATTTGCCTTCTAGTACTAGTTTCACTAACAATAATGATGGAAGAAGCCTATACAGTCTTAAAGGAATTTCATAAAACTAAGACCAAGGCCCTAAATGCAGTGAACACTTTTTGCTACTGTCTACAAGCTAAATACAGCTTTATTTCCCTTATTATTTGCACAATTAATTCTGACAATTGTCTTATTATTATTGTTTTGCAGAGGGAAAAATGGAAGAGCTAACTGAAGTTTCCCCTGTAGACACAAAAAAAAAAAAAAAAAAAAAAAAAAAAAAAAAAAAAAAAAAAACAAAAAAAACCCCCAANAAAAAAAAAAAATTAGATCTCCAAAGCAGATAGCTTTGAATCACTGAATTATTTTTCTGTGCATCTCCATTTGCTACAGATGCAAGCTTGCAGATGGAAACAACACATTCATGGCCTTCAAAGTTGCTGGACAAGCTAGAGCTGTAAACATAATGTACACATGGGCTGAAGCCAGGATTTTGGATGTAAACTCTGATGCCAGATCTGGGTTCAAATGACACTGATCTCCAGATTAAAACCAATAAACACTCAAATCTGTAGTCATAAGTACACAGATGGTGCTGCCCATATGTTTTTGTGCCATACACAGGGGAAAATCCAATAATTTAATATGCACTTTTTCCTCTTCATTGATATGATAATTAAATTCCCTGAGAACATTCTCAACAGCTTATAAGAGAAAAAACATTTGGAACTTGGTAGCATTGACTTATTTAACAAGCAAGGGAAGTGAGAACAGCTACGATTTATAGAATTTACATGATGACAGAGCAAATCTTAAACACAGCATGTTAACTCCTAGACACGCTGTAAAGACTAAGGAGACAGGATGAACTGTAGTATATGGCATTTCATTTCTAGATCACTGGGCTAGATTATTGAATGAGCCCAAGGTGACAGAATTATTTTTGCTACTTACTTACAGAGAAGCAAAGCTTTTTTGTTAGAGTTCAGACACTGAAATAAGGAAGACAGTTTTTCTTCCAGGTTTATTGCTAACATTTAAAACAATGCTTCCATTAAATAAGTACTTTCACACTTGATCAGTTCAAGGGGCTCATTATTTTCAGGCTGTGTAATTATGTAGATTTCTAGTGAGTTTTCTCTTCCTCTGAACAATAGACTCATGTGCTACTTTT
Organism: Regulus satrapa; assembly: GCA_013396955.1. NCBI lineage: Eukaryota > Metazoa > Chordata > Aves > Passeriformes > Regulidae > Regulus > Regulus satrapa. The sequence goes on along the minus strand of VWZN01004115.1, from coordinate 1,199,997 downwards.
GGTATTTGCTTGATGCTCAGAATGTGGTAATGGCCTTGGAATAAAGTCTTTTATGGAGATATCTAAAAATTGTGTCTCACTCCCCATGCATTTATGTGAAAGACATATTCAAGAAGCATTTCTCTTCTTTTTTCCCATTTCAGGTTAAGAATTTCAAATGAAAGCTAGCCATCCTAATATATTTTAACACATGTAAAATGTCCCTATGGTTCAAATAAAATACATGTCTGTGAAGAATATAGTTTTATTAGCTACAAGCAAAAAATAAAGGAAATTTATCTTTGTAAGATTTGCCAACTTATGGGTTTTCAAAGTCATTCAATCTGGTTTTTGTATGATGCAAAGCCTTATCATTCGTATATATTTATAGATTTACAATAGTATATGATCATTAACATAATAGAGAGTAGGATATAGGGGTTGTTTACTACATACTCAATCTTGCCTAAACATTTTATATATTTTCTGGGAATATTTAGTTATTAATAAATCCTCCCAAATGTATTCTTCCTGTTTATTTTGTTATTGTATTTGATGGGCATTTTCTAAGGAGTTCCAGATTAGCACAATTCTAGTATTTTTGTGCATTGTTTACCATTGAGAAAATAAATAAACTACGACATTCCATATGTGTTAGATGTCTTTTACTTAAGTCTGTCAATTTCTATGTCCACAGGGAATCAATCAAGACAGTAGTTATGCAAAATACAAGATGTGTTGCTGGCTGAAGCTCATAGGGTTTTTTTGGTAACCCTAAAGCACTGTGTCTTGTCATGGTTTTGTTGGGTTTTTTGTTTGTTTTTGTGAGTTTGGTTTTTTTTTGGTTTTTTTTTTTTTTTTCCTACAATCAGCTTGTTAATGAGTGTGCAAAAAAATGTTATGGTTGACTAAGATGCAGGGAGGAGATGTACAAAATCACATTTGGGAAAAGAACATTTGGAGTAACAAGTACGTGAAGAGTCTCTAATGTTGGCCTTAGGAGAATAACTTAAAAGTGCTAAAATCAAAGGAACTACTGCCCTGAGCTAGAAGTTCTTCTCCAGAGAGAAATAAGTCTTAGGGAAAATAGCCACCTTTAGGAAAAAAAAAAAAAATTAAAAAAAGGCAACATCCTTTTAGGGTTAAAAGTAAAGTGCTTCTTAACTATCTATTTACAAATAGCTGCCTATTTAGCATGAACAGCCTAGAGAAAAATACACTGTTTTTAAAAGACCATTAAGACCACAATGATTGGGTATTCACAGTTAAGAAACACAGTTTCAAAGCTCCTGTACTTCCTCCAGCTCTTTTATACATGTTGCATTATGATGAAATCTTTAGTAAACACAATCAGAGGACATTTTTTCCCCACAGGATCCTGCCTAATGCAATGCACAGGATTCAATGTGCTCCATTAATCAGCAGCTATTCAATAACCTTATCCCCATTATTTCCCAGCATCACCTTTTCCCTCCGTGGCCTCAACACTTCTCCAGCTCTTCCTGGAATTCTTAAGCCTGCTCTCTGCTTTCAGAAGACATGGGAGCACATCATGCTGCACTTAGCCAGATTCTGCCAAGAGGGAAAGGGACCTGCTGGTCTATCTCTGTTGCAACCCACTGTGAGAGAAGGTGTGACTAAAATTACAGACCTCTTGAACCTTTCAATTCCTTTTCCCCTCAGGAAAAAGGACCACAGAGTAGGGTCACACTGCTAAGGGCAGGGAGAGATTTCTGTGAGCTCCGATTTGCTGCTGCCTAAGCCTGTGGGTCTCCTCCTGGCACAGAGCAAACATTCAAATGGAAAGGCCTTCCTTCACGTCTCAAGACAACACCAACCACTACCCCCTCCTCTGTAAGGGAATCTACTTCCAGCTGCACTCAGGAAGAACTGGCAAGCTAAGTTCACACAGATATAAAATGAAAATAGAAATAAAACTTCACAAAGTGCTTCAAAAATAATGGCTCCCATGAGATGCCAACCTGTAGGTGACACTAGGTTTTGGCAAATCATGTGGGATGTTTATAGCCTAATTTTTTGGGATGCTTCTAAAACAAACTCCAGGGTACTGTGTAAGTTGTGACAGCATCCTGACCCATCTGCAGCATGTATACTCAAGATGTGTGCAAAGTTTAGGTTTGGGTTAAGTGATTCAGGTAGTACTGGAGATCTATGACAGAGACAAGGTGAGAACATATTTCTTTACAGAGATTTCAGTATCTTCTGGCAATTTTACTGTCCCATCTCTATTTCACTTCTCTGCTTTTGATTCCTTGATGCATGCCTTGCAATAAATGAAGCACAGGGTTTTATGCACAAGAGCTGCTGTTACTACATTTGCAGAACAGTTGGATAGTTGTAGCACACAGGAATAGTGTTACACTTGTACTGCTGATTCCGCCCTGGAGCAGAACCAGTGTGTGTACTGAGCAGGATGTCACTTACAGAAAGGACAGAAAGGGAGGGGGAAAGGTGTCAGGGCTGCTCTATCTGTGTGAATGTCCCAAATTGGCACCAATGCTAAATACACAACAGTAGCTACAGTCACTCTTCCTTCTCCCTTTCAGAAACACCCATACTCACCTTCACACTGCTGCCTCAGCTACATCTCCCAGGCACTTTCAGTGCCACAGCAACAGAACGCCTCGTGTGGTGACTGATGGGGCAACTTCTACTGCTCCACCAATCCTCTTGTGAGGCAGCCCATGGCAAAAAGCAGTAATTGACTGCATAGTATATACTCAGCACTTCAGTTGTCTCAGATCCACCCATCAGAGGCCATTGTATCCACTTAAAGTAAGACTTAATGAGAAGTGATGGGAAACCTTATGATGTTACTGGTTCTGTTTAGAACAGTCACAAAAGAAGTTCCTTTCGAGACCTAGGTATTCCTTTCTATGATAAACCATTACATTTATCTAACTGGGCATTTCAGCATCTTGAGAAAAATGTGATATCCCTGGCAAGTTTGGGTAGAGATTTTCTTTTTTTTAATTTTTATGATGGTTCAGTTAATTATTTAGTAAACAGTTGAATAAATGAAGTTTCCAGAGCTCTCTTTCTCTCTACATTACCATAACTTATACTTAATATTTTTTTTGGGGGGGTGGAGGGCTTTTTTTGCTTTTTTGTTTGTGGTTGTTGAAGTTTTTTGTTTCATTGGGTATTTGTTTGTTTGGTTATGTATATCTGTAAATATACCTACAAATAATTATTTTATATGTGTGTGTATATATATATATATATACACATATAAAAATACATCTATATATAAGATTTATACATTTTTAAAAAATATATATGTATATATAAAACTTAGCACAATTATTAGCTGTAACTCAGAATTCTCTATTACCATGATGCAGGAATATTTCACTACTGAAATGACTCCAGGTTAGTTTGATTTATTGTTACTCTTGCAATTTTATGTGCAACTGCTCTTCCACCTGTGCAGCTTCACTGTAAGGAATGACAATATAAGTCCTCCTTTGTCTTTTTTGCTCACCAGAAATTTGAAATTCAGAGGAGATGAATAAGCCATGAAGAATTGTGTGAATTAGTTCCTGGACTGTGGAGAGAAAACACACTTGAGAATTACATTAAAATACTTGGGCATCATTTTCTTTTATCTAAAGTAAACTAGCTGTGGAGAAGGAATTAGGTACAAAGTTTAAATGCCATAATTGCTTTGGAGATCTTTTTTTGGAGATGTTTAAATTCCCTTTAGGTTTGTGAACTTGTAGAACCCTCAAATTTAAATTAAGGGGGAAAAAAAGTAAAACAATAAACAACAACAACAAAGTATAATCCTCCTCCAACTAATGTTTTCAGACTTTCTCAGATCTAATTAGCAATGTTTACATCAGTGAATTAAGGCTATACCTTTAGAAGTGTAACCTATGTTTGCTTAAACTGTACTAAATTGCAACCCTAACTTTGCTATGTTTTCTAAAAAGAACGGCCCTCTTTTTCATTATTTAAGGTACACACTACTCTTCATATTCTCAGTAGGATGATGGCAGAGCTGAAAGAATGACAAAGAATTCATCTTAATCCCTCATAATTTCCCTAAACATCAGGTTCTCTGGGCAACTTCATTATTAGAAGTATCATTGCACAAACTTCCTCTATTACTAAGTAATTATTTGAATAATCCATTTTGCTTCAGTAAGTTCACAAATCATTTGTTTTGGAGATTTATTTTGGCAGAAAATTTAGGGAAATTAATCTGCTCAGAACAGATAATACTCATTTCTTGTTTGCTCTGCAAGCCTGGTACCCTATTAGCCCTCAATTTAACAAAATGTCTAAGATAGAAGAAAACAATTTCTCTAGACACAGTGCAAGATTGAATCACATCTCATTTACACTGATGTAAATGAGAGAGAAAGACACTGAAAAAGAAGAATTTATGGCACTTTAAATTGGAACAAAATTCAGACTTGAAAAGCTTTGTAATGCTTTAGTGTTATAGCTGAAAATACATGTGTTGAACAATCAGCAGTGGCAAAAACTAATCAGAAATTAATTTTATCAACTTTTAAAATAAAATCTTAAAGAATTTTCAGGGGACTCAGAATAAAAAAAGCACTCTGGCTAAGTCTATGACAATTTGATAAAGACTAGTCACCCCTACAGAAATCATAGCGATTTTCTCTAACCAACTCTTCAGATGGGATTCAATTAGTAAAATAAGTGGGATAAGGAGAAAGAAGGAAAGAGAAAGAAACCCTAGGAAATCTTATTATATGCTATTAAACTCGATAAGGCTTTTCCATCAGAGAACATCAAGTCTTATTTCTGGTAATCCCTGTGCTGTTTTAAATCAGGAGCTGCTGCTATAAAGAATACAGAATTCCAGCAGAATAAAACTGCAGTAAGCAGAAGCCAGAATTTTGAGTCATAATGCACAAGTCCATACACTTTGGCAAAAATCTTTGCTGCTTTCTTCTAAGTCTCTCAGACATGTTCACAGTTGACAGTTTGGCAGCTCTGCCCCCAACAGTCTGAAACAGGAATGTAAACGTGAACACCGTTAAGGTGAGTTTCAGCAGATTTTTGTCCCACCTAAATCCCAGTGTCTCACAGCTGGATTCTCTTCAGGCAACTCGATGCAAAACCCAGGAAATGGCATAGATCATCAGCCCCACTGCCAGCAGGGACCCTCTTCCCTCCAGGCTCCCTCAGGTTTGCTATTATTACCTCTCTGGTCCAAACTGATCTTACATTTCTGGCAGTCCCTTCCTCATCTTAAGATACAAGAATGTGATCCCCATCTGGGCCTGTCCTGTTGGACATCCTGTATTTTTTCAGGGTATGAGAGGAAGGGGTTTAAACCCCCTAGCACAGAGGTGCCACTTTTATTATCCAGAGATGCCATTCTTTTCTCAGGCTATGATGCACAGAAACTGCCTTCCTGAGATACACTCTTAAAAGACAGTGTGCCCCTGAAATTCAGTTTACCTTAGGTAGAAGATGGGCAGCAAGTTGAAGAATTTGGCAAGCCATGGTACATGTGAACATGAGTATTAAGTAAATATGTTTGGGAAGGCATTGGAGGAGGGTGTGTGATCAAGGGTTTTGTGGATGTTTTCAGAACCAGGCCTCTAGGCTGTATCTATCACAACCTCTTCCACCCTGATATCCACTTTCAGGTTTGGAATTGAGGTAGTACAGTGATAGTATACAGAGGTACCGTGACACAGACAGCTTCAAACATACCCATTCACATAACCTAACCCTAACCCTTTTTTAGATAAGTAAACATAGCTACTCTTCAGAGGCTTCTTAGGACTGGAGCCTGATATTTCTATTTTCAGGGATATGATTCCCCCTCTCCAATAATAAGCAACAGAGTTTAGATGTACATGATATCCTGACTGAAGAAACAGCAGTGTATCCAGAATCTGATCCTGAAAATTACCACTAAGTGAAAACATTTGGAAACACTTAGAAAGCAGAGATAATAGAAATAATATATTTTTAAAAGAAATGTGTATGTGTATGTGTATATATACATGTATATATACACGTGTATAGATATATATATATATATATATAAATGATACAACCCCTTCAACCACAACTATTTTTGGAATTATCTCCTGGGAGGCAGATCTCAAGTCAAACTTTGATTATAGGTATACTAATGCAATAGAGAGATAACAAGATATGCATTATAGATAAATATTTGCCTTGTCAAAGAACATATGCCATAATAAATTTTTTGTACAGATAGAATCCATGAGGCTTCATTTCTGTTATTTATGCCACAGTACAGTATAGTTTTTCTGAAACATTCCATAGAAAATGTAAGCTATATCTTATCAGAAAGTCTATCTGGATAAAAACCACATCTGGTGTAAAGCAATGCCAGCCTCTGAAAAGTTGGTGGGATTTGTTTGTACTTAGCCTTGAACTGAAATTGGCCCAAGGTATTGAATTCTGATGATTATGTTTCATATCTTCATCATATCTGCCCTGATCCCAAGATAAACAGACCATTTCCCAGCAATACAGTATTTCTAGATATCAATTTATTGTAAAATTCTCTGTAAGCAATTTCGGTTCTCATGCAGACTCTACTATATTGTAGTTTCAAAAACTTCAAAAACAAGAAAATAAAAGTAGAGGATCAAAAGCAAGTGGGTTTTTTTACAGTTGAGCACAAGAAAAACTTGTTTCATACAGGTACTGTCAGAACAACTAAAAAGCAATGTTATTGGAGGTCTTAGTGGAGGTCTCAGAAAAGAGTAATGACTTAGGGTCCTGTTTATTGTTTTATTAAGTTTCTTGATGAAAAAAAACACAGTCACTTGCCCCCAGAGAAAAAGAAAATCCTACCAACCACCCCCTCCTGCCCCACAAACAAAAAATCCATGGGAAAAGACAAAACAAAACAAACAAGCAAACAAACAAACAAAACCCCAAAACTCTTTGGTTTGGTAAAATAAATAAAAATAAATGTAGAAATCCTAAACCAGCCAAATATTGCGACTGCCTGAGGACAGGCATTCACCTCAGTCATCTTATTATCGCACAAGGGCAAATAATAGTTCCAATTCAGATGTCTATTCAAATTCAAGGACCCTGTAATTCTACACCTTCACCTCCAAGTCAGGTCCACTGAGCAGAGCTGTTGTCTGTCATTGCCACAGGAGGAAGAACCTGCTCATGGAGAGAAGAAAGACTTCTCATGCAAAGATGGCTCACACCATCATGCTGTCCCAGGAGTTATAACTGTGTGATGGTCCCAGCCCCACAGTGGCTGTTGCAGCCAGCACTGGTGAAGGTGGCCTGAAGGATTCTATGCTAGTTGAGCTGAAGCTGGTCTTTGGAGCTTCCTGCTGTGGAGATGACCATCAATCCTAGCACTTTTTGTAGAAGTCTCTTCTAAATTCTTTACAGGTCCTACTCTGAAGCCACATGACCAGAAGACTAATTTGTTCCGTGGATTTAACTGGCTTTAGAATATCTTCCTTTACTCAAAGAGTTTATTCTACTGAAGACCAATTTAAATTTTCCCCAGGTTGCCAGTTTCACTCCAAAACTAATGTGGAATCCATCAGCAGTTTCACTCATGTGCTCTCATGTCTTAGATTTCCACATTCTCACCACTGATTGTAAAATTCATCTTTTCATATATGAAACATGATCCACATTTGATTCTAGAAATGAACTGGAGATAAAGTTCTTTACTGACTCTCACGTAAGACTTTTCTATTTTACTATTTATATGTGTCAATAACAGGCACACACAGCTTCAGAATATAAGTCAAATTATAAGCCAATCAATAGCATCATGAAAGCAAATAATTTTTCAAAATCGCTAAGTAAAAGCTAGATTATGATAGCTCATTTGATAAAGCATAGCATCAGTAATACATATATACTCAATGACCTTAGAGATCTTTTCCAACATAGCTGAATCAGTGAATCTGTGATCATATCACCATCGAAGAGCTTCCTCATAAGCACATGTCATTTGGATCGAGTAGGAGTTATTTGAGCACTAAACAAAAACTGTGATTCTGGAGATCAAAATACCTTCCTTATCTAAACCACAGGTTGACAGCATGCTCTTGTCAAACCATGTAATTTATCCTAAAACTTCATGTATTTCTTATAAAATTGAGACACCTTTCTGAATTGGGATAGCAGGAAATGAGAGACGTTGATTTCTATGCTAATGAGGGGTTTAAGAAGATAAACACCAAAGAATTCAGAAATGCTTAAATTGAATACGGTTGGCACAAAAACTGCTACCAGACTCACATTTGGTATGGTTTAATTTAACCACAAATATTGAAATGCAGCCTGTCAGTTACTAAATGAAAAAGAAAGTGAAAGAGAAGGAGGAAGAACAGGAAAAGAAAGAGGAACAGAATGTAGTATTATGGATGGAAAGAAAGTAACAAGGGAACAATCTATTTTAAGAAATTATTTATGAATAAATTCCAAGACTGTAAGAGCTAGGAAAACAAGAAAGGAATAACAATTAGACAGAAAGCACAGTCTAAGAGAAAAAAATTCTTTGCAAAAGAAAGGTGTGAGGTCTTGCGCCAATTGAGGTCAATAGGTACATCAACGGGCATTTTAAAACATCCTGGAGAGAAGCTCATGAATCTATTTGTTATCCAGGATTGAAATAAATCACTGAAGAAAAAAAAATAAAATAATAATAGTAGTAATAATAATCTCTTCACAGTTGGGAAGATGCGGAACGATGGCTATAATTTTTGGTCGGGTGGAAACAGCACACAAAGCAACCATTTTTAGGATTAATCTGGTTATTCAAAGAGAACTGATCTGCTAAGCATTTCTTAGCTTTTTTAGGAAACAAATTTTCAGGGCTTCATACCAGTTATATGATGCAGCTGGAAGGTTTAATCATAAGAAAAGAACTACTACATTGAAATTCATTTTACTTGAAATGTCTCACAAAACCACTCTCCATAACTGAGGTAGAACTCATGTACCCTTCCTTTGTAATAAAAAAAATCTCCCATTATCTAGAAATTTAACTTAGCCAATTTGAAGTCTGCCCTTGTAAGAGGAACAATATTCTCCATGTGCAATTTGTAAACATTCACAGCTGTTATCTTGTGGTTCTTGCTTCTATGTAAAATTGCGGAATTTCAAATGCCGGTTTAAAACTTTCTTGATTATTGTAATGTGCTGCGAATACCTCAAAAAGAATACTTGTCCTTGCTACTAGGGTTATGAATCTTCAGTTGCAGTCAAGTAACTTTTCCACTAAGTGAAAAAGGACCTGGGGGGGTTGGTTTTTGTGGACAGACAGCTGGACATGAGCCAGAACAGTGGCCAGGTGGCCAAGAAGGACAAGAGAGTTGGTGAAGAGCTTGCAAGTGAATATACTAGCCAATAAATTTTTTAATCATGGGTAATGTCAAATATCTGAATAATCCTACCAGCTAGCCATCCAACCACAAGGACCTGCACAAGACTAGGGATTCCTACAGTACAATATTAAAGGACACTAGTGCAAAACTGTAGTACAAAAGAAATATAATTTGATAAAATCCTATTAATTCACAAAATTAGGAATCTTGCTTTCTTATATGAATAGAGTGACGAGGAAATAATACTGAGATTAAAAGCCTGAGGGCTTCCTATGACTGTTAAGAGCCAAGCTGTCAAAACTAATATTAGAATTTACATGACTACTTCACTGTGGTGTGAGAGAAACTGCCTCCCCCTCAGAAGATATATGAGGATGATATATGTCTTCAAAGACCTGAGCCTCAGAGATACCACAGAAAGGAGACGGCAAGAACCATGATCTTTGATCAGCTTGATAGCTTCCAAAATTTAGGAGACTAGTGAAACTTAAAATAGCTATTGTTCACATGGAAAGTCCTGAGGACTCCACAATGCTCTTAAAAAAAACTTAATTTCCTTTTCCCAGATTCATTGCCAGTACAACCCTGTATTGTACATGCTGTGTGACTCCCCAAGACAAGACTGCAGCTTTCATCAACAATATTTACTCAGAGGAAGACAGTCCTACAGCTGGGCATGAGATATTAGAGCCCCATTAACTAAGAAAGAACAGCTGGGGGCAACATAAGAGATTTTATATCAGGAGAACGTGCAGTTCCTTTGTGGCAGATTTGCCTGAATACATCTGCCATATTCTCCTCCGGGTACTGTGTGTGTTCTACCAACTATGCTGAAGAAGGCAGGGTCACACGGTGGCAGCAAGCTGAAGCAGGCTTTGACCCAATCGATGACAGCAGGACTTTATCTAATTTCTGTGGATAAATAAAAAAGTAGTAGGAAAAAAAAAATTAAACAAATCTTCCCACCATGCCTCCTACATCCTTTCAGATCTTCCTTGTGTTTGCCCACCGGTAAATACAACCAATCAAGAGACATTGCAGAAACCCAGCATGAACCCAGATCCTGCCCTTTCTCCCCTCTCTGAGATGAACAATGCTGTTATCAAGAGCTCACTGACAAGGAAGTCAGAGCTGCATTTTGGTGACCTCTGACTCCCATTAAAGATTTGAACACAACTTTGAAGTCACTTGTGGTGGCAGATCAGGCACAGGAGAGAAATACTCGTGTCACAGGGCCAGGCGAGGTTGTGACATGGTCACTTGACAGTAGGGCAGGGTTTGGAACACCTCGCCTGTCACAGGAACCGAGTTCAGGAAACAATGATGCAAAATCCTGATTCAGAGCCCTTTGGAACCATTACAAACCTGGTTTTAAGATGCTGTTATTGTTGGTTCAAGTGAGATTTCAGCAAAGGCTGATAAAGAAAAACCCCAAACTGTTCTCCAAAGCCACCCCCTGCTCTCCTTCACCCTAGATGTGTAACAGCACAAGAGTCTGCCCTGCCTCTCTTCAAACACTTCCAATAAAAAAAGAAATAGAGGCCAAATCTGTAAGCCTCTTCAGATATCAGGTTTAAAAAAAAAGGCTTCATTTCCCTTCCTCTCAACTCTTTCGCCCCAAGAAATATAATCTTGAATAAATCTTTGGCACAACCAAATAAAATCATGAAATAATGCAAAGAAAATGAACATTATTTGTGATTTCTGGGGCCAGAAAACATAGCAGCCGGAAGAATTTATTGCTGACCTTCACGCTAAGTGTCTGCAGAAGAAAATACGATACTTGCAACTGAATAAAAAATTATTTTCATTTAGGGCAAACAAAAGAAATTAATATTTCAGCAGTGATTTTTTGCCTGGTTTTTTCTTTTAGACAACACAAGTATATATGCTGTCTGTGGATTGATTTTAACTTAAAAGCTCCATTCCTCATAAGCACATCACAGAGAAAATAAAAAGGGTTAAATGCATATTTAATTAAGAGACTTCACACATTAACAATCATATAACATGTAGAAATCAGATGTGTTTGAAATACACATGATGAAATGCAAAATGACTATCACACTTTTACATTTTGGTCAAGTTTCAATATGGGTTTGTTTCTGTGAAAAATGTCACTAAGACTTCTTTTTTTTTTTTTTTTTTACTCTCTCTTTATTTATTTATTTTTTATTTTCATGAAAAATATTTTGCAGCTAGTTTACGTGAATTCATATTAACTTTAGCTTCCTAAGGGTGAGATTCATTTTTCATCTTTTCAATGCACTGACAGCCACAAATTCTCTATTACTATATAAAGTGATGTTAGGGTGTGGGGATAGCTGACAAAGTTGTATTAATGTAAAACCTTAAGAAAGAAAATTAGTAAGATATTAAGATCAGTTTTAAACTTCAGCACTTTTCTCATAGGGAAAGAAATTTCAAACAGTTTAGAATTGGGTAGTTGTCAAGTAAAATTTGAGGGCAAACTTTCAAATATCATAGGAGTGATAAAAATTTACTTAAAGGATCATTAAAAAAAAATCTTTCAATTTGAGGAAATGTTAATTGAATATTTATCATCAATATACTCCTAAAATGCCTTGCTTTTACCTGCATAAGAATGCACTGACATTTTATGTCCAGAAAACAGGCCATCAAATGATATTCTTCAATACCTTTATACAAGCTGTTTTCATTATCATTCAAACCAAACATAATTCTATACTCTGATGGCTATCAGAGCCATTAGAAAAAAAAAAAAGTTCAGTGCAAACCAAAGAGATTTTGGCCACAGAAACAAGGGGTTTCAATGAAAACTCAGTATTATTTCTCAACAAAAACAGAAATTATTTTGCCAACACACTTGAAACACCCACTTGAAGTTCTCTCTCTGTTGCAGGAAGGCACATTGCTTCAAGACCATCTTTCTTTAACCAGCTCACAGTTCAGTCTGACCTCCTGTTGCCAGACATCAGGTTCTCAAGTCTACTTGACCCCTGAAGAGCAAAGGGTTCTGAAGGGGAAGTTCCCTGATAATCCCCTACTCTAACACTCTTAACTAAAGAGGAGAGGGTAGAGAGGGAGATTGTGTGAACAGTATCTGGTACAAACCATCCCTTCTGCTTTGTTGTACCAATTAGCTGTGAGACCAATTTCTCCAACGGATTAGTTGCCATTGGTGAATTTTTTTGCTTTTGTTTATCTTTGTGTGGAACTGCCACTGTTTCATATGGAGCAGGAACAAGCCCTTATGCTAAAAAAATGAAATATGTATGACTGGCGCAGTAACACAGCATAGAGAAATACAGAGCTGGTACAACAGAAGATCTGGGAAGTGAAGACACAGGATGTGGCATAAAGTATCACTGGCACAGGAAGACAAGAGAGGGAGCCTGGGCTTGGCACCAGAGATCCTATGACTCTAAACAGCTCAGTCAGGCTCAGTTAAAAGCATGAGGTTTTTGATCTGCACAAAACTGGTTTTAGCAGTCATAAGGAAATATCATACATACATAAATTGTATAGTAGATTTAGACATAACCTGAAACTGTAGACTAATGAAGAAGAGAGAAAGATGTAAAAATCTGTTAACAAGGATATAAAAGCGATCCCTTAGTCAATCCAAGACAGATGAAGAAGAAAACACCAACATATTCAGTAGCGCATTCCTCCTGGCAAAGGACTCCAGATACTGACAAGTCTTCATCACCCTTTACCACACCCACAACCGCCAGAGTGAAATCACTGATTAGGATCCAAGTAGTAGTAGCAAGAGTGCAAGTGTAATAACAGAAAAGGGGCATAAACTTTCTGAGCATGTGTGCAAGTGTGTGTTTGCAGCAATGTTAACTGCATTATTATTTTTTTCTTCTGCAGTAATTATATCTGGACTAATAAGGATTGAACTTTCAAAACTTCAGATTTGCTAACAGTAAAGTCTTGACTTATACATAATGTGTGCTTTCTCCTTGTCACAAAAAAAAAAAAAAAAAAAAAAAAAAAAAAAAAAAAAAAAAAAAAAAAAGAAAGCTTTTAGTGTAACTTTGGTTGAACTGACCATAGGAGAAAATGCCACACAATTACCATATTTTTTAGTCTGGAGAGGAGATAAAGTGCAGGAAGCACACACTGAAATAGAAACTTTTTCAGCATGGATTATAAAAATAGAAATATTTTCAGGATGGATTTTTAATCTACCATGTCAACACTTTCAGTCACTTAGTCTTTCAATTTGGCACCATCTGTGCATTACAGTTATTACTTGGGACATCACTGGATTATATTAGTTTTCAATCAGAAATCTATCTGAGAGGAATTCATTCTTTTCAATCCAATTAGAGCTTGCCATATTTCCCTGAATTTGCAACACTTTGCTGGTAAAAACAATGAGATATTTACTGTCTATATTCTGCTGATTTTCACATATTGGAACAGACACATTGATGCAGCTCATTGGTATGCTCTGTGGCATCACTGTGATCAGCCAGTCACTTCCCTTAAAGTCACAGTCGTTGCAGCTCCTGGTACTGTGAAGACTCACAATTAGGCTTTACTTCACCCATAAATAGAAAGTCATCTATTTGCAAACCAAATCTTCATGGGAAACTACAGGCTGGGGATACATCTGCTGGCTTGGCATTAACATTTTAGCTTCCAGCCAATTAGGACAGAACAGTGCCGTACATTATTCTAGGGCATAAAGTATTGATTCCAAATTACAATTGCTGTTTTCAACCTTAAAATGTCACCTCACCTACCTTTTTACAAAGAGAAATTCATCAGCTTTTTCAGCAACAATCCTTTCTGTTACAAGAAAAGTAGCACTTTACCCCAATTGGACATGAATCTATTAAATTACGATGGATATTTCTTTGCTGCAAATTATAGCCATATTAATACCTACAGAGTTCCCTATGAAAAATAAATGCAAAAGGATTTTTTCCCCAATGATTAGCCATTTTAAAGAGTAGCCATTTAGTGCATGCAAATTTCCTGCCTTGCAGACATAGTATGAATTAGAGCCCTAGGAGGCTGGCTTATATGAATAAGCTTAGATAGTACTAATTATAAAACCAGCATATTGCAATCACACTTTAACTGTGCAACTCCTTTATTGCAACATGCATGACCCCTGTAAATTTGGTAGGCAAGAACAGAATTCTTTGTCACCACATTTTGATGTAGGACAAAAGTTATCATAAAATAAAAATTAGAAATGTTAGAAACTTTCTGAACATGTGAGTAAAATCTACTGAGGGCTTTGAATATATGAAATCTTAGGCCCGTTAGAATTTTGCAATATCTATTCATTAGGCATATTGGCCACTAAAGTAGGTTTCAAACTCATAGTTGTCAGCATCCCTCCACAATAATTGCATTGTCATCTTCTTTCGTTGTGATTTCTGCATTTTTGGCAGAACACAGACAACATTTCAAAGGAAGGACAAGCAGGAATTCAAACCCAACGGTCAACCCAACATGCAGTGTAGAGTATGGCTTAGTAGTGGACTTGAAAGCCCTGAGACCAAGAAAGAATCTGAATTCAACAAAATTGTGTGAATAATTCTATTCAAACCTATTTCTACAAGAGAGCAGACACTGAAATTTCTGTATTAGAAACAAACTGAGTATTTCTTCTATGTTTATAATAGCCATCAGAACCCCCAGTTTTTGTAGCTTTAAAGCAATTTCCTAGCTCTTTTCCTAACCCACAGAGGAGCTGTGAAAAATCTGTATGTTTCACTTCAGCTTTTCAGTACCTTAGCATTTACAGGTTCTGGAGATTCTCTGCTACAAGGAGAAAAGATCAGAAAAACCCCACTGGACAAAGTAGCAGCAGCACAACACAGGAGATGCCAAGCCTGGAATATAATTTCCTTAGTTAATGTGATGAAAAGAGACATTTACCCCAGCAATATAAAAGATCAGTTAGAGACTTTGTCTTTAATTGTGACTGCTGACTCCCTCTGCTTCAAGATTATGAAAAATGCTAGCAGATTGAGAGCAAAGAAGACACAGAAAGCAAGGAAAAACAAAGCACCATAGAATAGCAAGTGTCATTAGGATTTAATCTTAGCAATACATTTTTTTCCCTTTCTATAAAGGCTCTCTAAAGTTCTGTAACTAGAAATACCCTACCTAGCAGGGCAAGAAACAAGGACAAATGTACTATTCTTCATTTTTTCTTGGTATATGTTTTTGTCCTTGCATTCCAGGGTCAGTAAAGCAATTCACCCAGGCAGACAAACTTGTTTTGTGTGCTAAACATTCATTAAATTAATTCTTCTACTTTCATTTAGCACATTCATTAATATGATGCCAATACAACTTTATCATTCTAGTGCTTTCTTCTTTTTTCCCCCCCTGCTTTTTACCAAAATCCAAGCACCATCAATACTTCTGTTGTCAATATATGCAGTTATAGAAAGAAACTGAGGTCTGCAAAATTGCTACAAGGATAAAGCTAAAACATGTAATGCACACATAAAACAGTCTATATTTTAGCATACCTAAATCTCACACATTGTTATAATCAATTTAATGTAACAATAACTCCACTGGTGCTGAACTATGTGCAACATTAATTCCTGCAACATAGGGAAATTGGAGAAATCTAGATAGCAGACAGAAAGCTGTCTTTTCCTTTCCCACCAAGTTCCATGATTTATGCTCTAACTGTCAAACTTTGGAAGGCAGAGATACAAAACCCATAGAGATCAAATATTTTGCATTCCAAAGACCTTGCTTTACATTTAGCAAAATGTTTCTTGTTCATTGTCAGTTTTACTCTGCAGCAGAGGCTTTCTTATACTTTCATCTTGGGTGCCTAAAACTCAACCTCACCCATGTAGATGTGCTTCTCTACTCTCCACTTGGAAAAAAAAAACCCAAAACAAACAGATGATCCTGGTTATAGCTGGAGTCTTTTCCAGGTACAGCAATAATTTGTCTTATTTTGTTCCCTTTCTTTGTTCCCTAGGCTTTTGGGGAAGGAGCCAGTGACTCTTTCTTGCTCAAGACCATGAAGGATGGACAAGAAGGATCTATAGGGACAGAGGGACCACAAGGCAGCACCAAGACCTGTGTGTTTCTTCTGGCCTGCTCTGGATCCAACACAGCTCTCTCAGGGCTCCAGGATGGAGTGAGACTTGCTAGCCCCTGCCTTGCCTGCTGCTGTGTGCGGCAGTGCTGGCCCAGCCTGCTCCTGGTGACTGACCCCCAGCAGGAACTGCTCTGGGGTTTGCAGATCCCCTTCATTCTGGTATCTCATTAAACTAAGGAGTTGTTTGAAAAGCAAATGGCAGATTGTGCATGCCCAACAGGAGAAACAAGGAGTCAAGGAACTGGAAGCAGCTTTTATTGCTGCTCCACTCTAGTTTGAATACTTGGTAGGTGGGATAGTAGGTGAAAAGTGGGGACACACTCAGCAAAGAATTTTTTAGGATAGCTGGAAAGCAGAAGGATCATGCAAACACATGGAGGAATAGAGTTAAAGTTGATTTGGAAGTGGAAGGAGATCAATTATTTGGAAGAATGCAGGGGAAGATAGAGGAGGATATTTTGGAATATCCAGAGCCTGGATATTTTGGAAGAGCAATTAATGCATGAAGAACAGATTAGTATTATTTGGAGGGATTAAAAGGGTTATATAATAAATTGATTAGGAGAAAGAATTAATCAATGAGTTAGTGGTGCTACTCAGTTTTAAAATGCTTACCATGCTAAAAAAAGATTCAATTTTCAACAGGGTAGAGCAAGTTTTTTTACCGATAAATTCTTTCGAGGTGCCATGCTACATAATTGACTTATTGGGTGGTTTGCTATTAAACAATTAAGCCTTAAATGACTTCATTATTTTGATTTGAAATTCGAAGACTAAAATCTTTTGTTTGGGCCCAGTCTCAGGAGAGAAAAATCCTAATCTTCCTAAACAGCAGAAGAAGCACATAAAGAAAAATTTTTCTACTGTCCCCTCACTGGTCCAATGCAATCTCTCTTCTGGTCTCAAAATTAGGTTGTTTGTTTATGTAAGTGGCCCAAATTCTGCAGCTCAGCCTAACTAAAATACTGGAAAGGCCATCAGAGATGCACCATTAGGAAGGAAAAGAGGAAATTCCACGCACCCAGAGAACTATGACAGTACAACAAAAATGCTCTTAAGAGAAATGAATTTTGCAGACATCTCAATTCATCTGAAATTACCATCAAGTCTGCTGATATGATTCCATTAGTAAAACTAGGTAACTAAATAGGAATGTGTATTCCTTATCTTCCTCTTCCTCAAAGGCAGCAAAAAAGTTGAGGTCTAGTTTCAGAGACAATACCTGCATAAGACAGCAAGAGAATTAAAAGCAGGAATATTCCACTACTATAGCAAAGATTTCCCTAGAACACCCCCAGCAATGTTTCCCACCTATCCAAAAATTTCTTTATGCTGGGGTCAAATGCTCAGAAATATATATATTGGTTAAAATCTATGGTAGTCATAGAGGTATTGTATGAGTGCTACACCAAAAACAAACAAACAAACAAACAAACAAACCAAAAAACCTCAGAATTCCTGAAATGTCCCCACTCTTAACATCTAGGTCTCTTATTCTAGTCCTCCTGAAAATGTAAAGAACTCAGAATGATTAAATTTTTATTGATTTTTTTTTCCCAAAAAATAAACAGAAATATTTTTGGCACAATGGAAATTTAAAGTGAATGACATTTTGTCAATGGAAGAATAAAACCAAGATTACATTTTCTTTGCTGATGATTACTTTAAAAGGGAAGAAAATACAAATTAAAAACAACAAAACCAAAATCTCCAAGAAAGACAAGAAATTAAACTTTAGTCTGTAAAAACTGTAATTTGTGTCATAGTCCTTTCTGCATATACTATCTAGATTTTGGCAGAAAAAATGTATGTATTTGATAAAAAGAAAATTCAGAGGAGAAAAGGACAAAAATCCATTTGAGAACAGTGCTCTAAAAATAGATTTTCTGAGTTTGTCTACAAAATGTGATCTTAGCAGAACACCTGCTCTGAAAAGCAGTTGGTCAAAGACCACAAGTGACTCACTTGCACCAAGCTGGTAGCCCTCAGTTTATAGCTCCTTTCCCAGCAGGGAATTTGAAGCCTTGAGTTGGGTGTCCAAGCTTTCTGCACACCCAAAGGAAGCGTTTGGCCTCCTCAGGATGAGATTTGCTGGTCCAAGCCTGCTGAAGAAAAAATTTGCCAGCCCAAACCCGCTGTCTGTAGGTCAGATTAAAGCTCTCTGACCATAGGGAAAATCTGGGCTCTTAGTCTGAAACCCCCAGTTAAAAGTATCAGTCCTCCACTCACATTGCTAACAGTACTAACAACTTTATCAAAAATCAGTATTTGTTTGTCACTTTCTCAGTAGTTCTGGGATTTGCCATTTGCTATAGACATTGTACGCACCAAGGACCAGCATCAATTCAAAAGCCTTGCCCTTATCACTCCAAAATAGAAGGTTGCTGAGAGGAAAAGGAAAGTTCAAAACCTCATGCTTGAATTTTTTTCTTCATTAACAAATAAGAGTTTTATAATTTCCGTGGATCAATGCCCAAAGGCAAAAGTGGCTGTGTGAACATCTGTCCTCTAAACAGAAAGTATTCATTTGCTGACAGAGGGACAGAAGGTATTTGTATAATTTTAAAACACATTTTTGTGACAGATTCAAGTTTTAATCAGTTAAACTGGAAAATACCTTGTACAAATGTTAAATTTCCCAGTCAGGCCCTGTTTCTTCTTTCCTATGAAAATGGAACAGGAATTGTACTTGAGGAGACAAATAGCTCTCAACTATTGTCACAAAACATTCTGCAAAATGACCCAAACACATAATTTGTTCCTTGTCTCTTAAAGCAAACCAATACCTTACATTCTCTTTTGAGCACTGCATATCAGCAATCAGGTGAAAGATCCAGGACACCCCTTTCTGGATGAACAGGGTGGTAATGTATATTTTATCAGCAGATGGAATTTGTCAGCAATGCACAAGTGAGTCATTCTATTAGAGTTTCTCTCAAAAAAACATACATACACACTTATTGTTGCTTTGTTCTAGAGAAAGAAAACAACCTTGTATCAAACTGCACTTTTCCAAGGGCTCTTCCTTTAATACTACTTTCAAACAGCTACTTCCTAACATGTAGAATGTTACCAAGGAAACCAGGAATGGTGGTAAGTTACAACATCTTTTATTTGTCCCAGGCAAAGGCAGGAAAAAACCCATTAAAGCAATATTTTAAATACCTTTACTCAGCTCTAAGTCTGGCCTTTGTCATCCATTCATGAATAGGTTTTGGCAGTTTTGTCCCTGTTTTTTTCCTAGAGGACCCTAACCCATGAATGAGCCCTTTCAAACTCCAGGACCTGGACTTGGTGCTACTACTACCTCAGTAATGGCATCCAGCTTCCCATCCAGTTCACTGTGCACTGCTTGGATTTGGTTCATGCCACACCTGCCAGTTTTTTACCAGATACAAATAAATTTCACACTCTGTTAACGCTACAGGATTAGTTTGACACCTGATGCTGCCAGATCACAGCCTGTCCTAGCATAACGAACTTGCTGAATGTTGCAGTAGTTCAAATCCCTCCACTGGGATCCTATTTGCACCGAACAAGACTGACAGATATTTGGCTAAATTACACTAATCCATGTCACAAGTGGGAAGAGGATTCTTGGTTTCATTCTCTGAGTCAGCTTTAGGTTTGGTCTGAAGATGTTTGGTTTCTCATTAAAATATAAATATGCATTTGAAAAAAAAAAATCTACAAGCTTCTAAGCAAACAAGTCAGAAAGCGTAAAATGACATTTTTCTTGAAAGACAGGTGAGATTCAGCTTTCAAGGCTCAGCTAAGTCACAGTTATGTAAATTGCACAATAAAACTCAGTGGTAAAAGCTAATCTGCTGTGGAGATAAATGCCTAAGGCAATAGTAATAAAATGTCCTCAATAACAAGCATGTCTACTCTTCTAAATTTTGGAAAAGTTTGCACTTTAGAAAAAAAAAAAACAAACCAAATAACCCACCAAAACAAACCAAAGAATAAACTCTGAACAAACAGTAAAACATGGATTATTGCTAATGTGCTTGTATTCATTAAAACTCTCACTTTACAATCAATATATTATATATTCTCTAAACTTCCTGTTTTCTATGAAAGTAGGAATAGTCTCAGTCCAGTACTCTGGCAGTGCTCTTGCACTATTATGTGGATTTTTAACACCATATTTGAACAACTGATCTGTATCAAAGCCTCTGCTTGTGCAAAAATGTGTCAGAAGAAATTTGTGTTAGTAGGATTGACACTGTTCCCATCTGTGCCCTGTCAGGCAGCTATAACTTATTTTAGCCTGACTGAATCTCCAGTCTTATAGCTGAAGCCATGAAGGTCTGACTGAAAGTCTTGTGTGCTAGGATGGAGTTCTTCTGCAAGAATCTCACCACAAATTGGACGTGAGCATATAAATGTTAAAAGCTGTACAAGGCCAAATAGGAGGGTCCCTGCATGGTGAACGAAGCTTATAAAATCCCTCTCCTTCCTTAAGGCTTCTGTAAGATGAAGGGATAAGAAGTCTGTACCAAACCCCCACATTTCAGTTTTAAAGGACTGATAGTCTAATTGACAGCTTTAAAATCTGCTAAGATTTCATAGCAATCTTTCTCTGAAGTGAATCTATTAAAAAGTGAAATTTGAGATTAAATTGGAAAATGAGCTTTTCATATTGATGAAATAAAGCTGATTTTTTGAATTTGTATCACTTGAAAATATCAGTTCCCCAGTTAAGTCTTAAAAGAAAAGGCAAATGAAAGAGAAAACCCATCTCTATAAATCCTGTTAGAGGGTAAAACCTTCTAAATCTACTTCTTCCCTTCTCTCGATCAAGCACACAGCAACATTATTCTTGGTGTCACAAGGTGGTGCTCTTCCTTTCAAGTAATGTCTTTCACCTTTAAAACGACCTCATTAACTTGGAGAGAAAAGCACATGTTTTGAGACTTATGCACATACATTGACACTTTTCCTGAGAAGGGAAACCACCTCATCTGTATCACTTTTTTGGCACAAAAATGTACAAAAGACAAGGTTTCTTTATAGGTGATGTGTATAACTTGGGCACACTAATGCATGATCTGTACCAACTTACTTTACAGTCTTAAGAACGTGGGATTAGCTGAGTGCTTAAACCTGCAGTTCTGTGGTTGTTTTGCAGGAAATTCAATTTACCTAAAACTTTCAACTCTGCAAGTAATATTCTAATGATTAAAGCACCAAATCTATTTGTGCAATCAAGAATGCAATCCCTGTGTTGCTTATTTTATACTAAATCTATTTTATTCTATACTTCTGTGTGTTCTATTTTTTTTTTTTTTTTTTTTTTTTTTTTTTTTTTTTTTTTGCTT
>VWZN01004115.1:1162748-1178237 GCA_013396955.1 Regulus satrapa | reverse complement strand
TTTTTTTTTTTTTTGCATTGAGCATTTATAATTTCATTGAAGATACAACGGAAAAGTTAGAGGGCTTTACAGTTAGGCATAAGGAGTTGTGATTTTTGGTACACACTGATGTATTTGGAACTTGAGGGCTTTAATTTTGCCCAAGTTAATCCTGAAAAAAAATACTAACAGCACAGATGTCTGCCTCCATTTCCTGATTTATCAGTCACTTGAGATCAATAGGATAGATTACGTTTCCATAAGATCATCTCTCCAACTGCTAATAAATTTCAAAAGGTAATATTGTATCAAAATTCACAGCCAGGTAGTTTCTTCAGATTCATTATTCCAGAGAAAATTCCATGCCCACAGAAACACAGGATGCCTGTGGCACTAGTGATTATCATAGGATCTTTCAGGCTGGAAAAGACCTCATCATGGAATCTAGTGTCTAGCCAAGAGATCAATGATTAGTGAACCTCTGAGCTAAAACTGTAACTCCAACTAACGTTTCATGAAGTATAACAAAGACAGTAAATTATGTAGTAAGAGAAATAGCCTAATACAATACAATTAAAACAGGACACTAATATGTTAACTGATGAGACAGCAAAATGTGTAAGCTGCATGTCTGACCACAACACTTGCCAATACAACAAGGAGCCAACAAAAAGAGAGCATTGCCAGAAGGGAGGGACGTGACATGAAACCAGGGCATTGCAGCTAAGAGGTCTAGCCAGAGATGGACACAACAGGAGCCTGCATGCTGTGGGGCAGGAGGAGGGATGGTGCCAAGTGAGGACAGGGACATTGAAGTTTCTCATTGCCTACTTATACTTGAAATGTTCACCTCTACTCTAAGCTCCCCAAAGAGACATATATATCACACCTGCATGAAAACTTTCTTCCTCATCTGATGCTGAATTAAGCATAAAAGCAGATCTGGGTTTTTTTGCGGTTTCTTTTTTTGTTTGTTTGTTTTAAGATACAGAGCATTCCAGAAGAAGCGTTCAGAGCTTTAAAAACTCCCAAGTCCTCAGAGAGAACTAGTTCATTAATATTTTACCTCTGCGAAAATCCCATTCTTTTACTGCACCTAGGATATGAAGGGTGTTGCTTCTATTTACTTTTCCCCTCACATCTTAGTTCTTCCAGTACTGCAGAGGCTCTCCCAGATAAAAAGCCACATAGATCATTCCCTGGGCTTGTTCAAATGCCTCATGATTTGCCAGTGACATCTACAAAACTGTTACATGTCACCAATGCAAGCATCTCTAGTATCTTTGAAAACTGAGAGCAGAGGACAGTGTGAAACAAACAGAAAATAACAACAAAATGTGTATTAGAGAGCAGAAAACACAGTGACTGGATTGGAGAAGTTCACAATTAATTTGTTAAAACCCTTGTCCTTTTTCATATGCAGGGGAGCTGCTGTGGAATTACCAGCATGCCACATCAGAGCTCTGCAGCAGCTGGGGCTCTGATGCAGAGGACGAGCCTGCCAAGCTGTTGTGGTACCTTGAGACCTGCTCTTTAGCAAGACAATGTCAATGGAAGCTTTTACTGCCCAATGCAGCTCTTACCATCTGGGGAAAATGCTATCCTGAAAGTCTGACTCCCAGCCCTTACATTCACTTAGGACAAGTTTTGATGTTGTGGGAAGTTTTTTTTCTTTGGTTGGTTGTTGGGGTTTTTTTTTTTTTTTTTTTTTTTTTTTTTTTTTTTTTTTTTTTTTTTTTTAATGCAGAACTTAATTGACTACTGCATAATTTGATGCGTCTAGAATTTATGACAATACAGCTTGGGTATGACAGTCTGCTGCCATCCTGACTGAAACATCTGGGACTCTACAATTTTAAAACCTTGAGAAAATGAATTATATGTGAAGCCTGTACCTCAATAAACCCTAAATTGGACTGAGCCATCACATCTTTCAGGCTGCCATAGACCATGAAATCCACTTTTCAGTCATCACTGTCATTGGAAGAGTTGCACAGTAGTAATCCAGACAAGAACCCCAGAAACAGATGTTTCTCTGTATGCCTACCATACATCTCCAGGAAATAAACCTTTTGAAGACTTAAAAACTACTAAAAGAAAGGATGGTTTTCTTACAAACTATAAATGTTTTCAAATCATTAAAAACAATAAAAGCCTCTGAACTTTCACTATATTTAGGTCTTCAAGTCCTTTAGAAGTTCATCTCCTTCATTAAGCATCTCTGAAAAAGCTTGGTAAAGGCACAATGCACTAGCACCCATCACTACTACAGACTGATTCCTCTTGATGTACATCCATGTGCACATTCTGCCTGTGAGGGCATCCCTGTGGGTGACTTCGATCAACAGCACATGTCTAAGCTCTGGAAAGACTGAAAAGGACGTTTTGATCAAATGAATACATGGAGAACTTTTCTGAAGTTTGGGATTTTTCGCCTTTCAAGAAATGATGAAGCAATGGGGATATTGACACAGCTGTCTGAGCAGAGGACAGGAGCAACCACTGCAAATAAAGTTTCCCCTCCGGATGAAGGCAAAGGAAGAACTGCATTGGACATAATTAGTTTTGCAGTAGAAAACAAATCAATTGAAAAAGCAAGTTTTCAATCCTCTAACACAATAACAGGAAGCATAACATTGATTTTGGTTTGAGGTGGAATGGTCTCTGCCACATGGTATCTGTGGGCCTTTCTTTGTTTAATTTATTTTTTTCCTCTCCAGAAGGTGACAACTTTAAATGAGTTAAGGCTGTTTATTACGCACTTCCTCCATACCTGCTCAAGGTTCACCTGTTAAAATCTAGAGCATCAATGTCCCAGATATTATGTCCCTGGGTCCACAAAGAAACATAATGAGGATTCCACTTTCATCTCAAGGTGACACAAGCCTTAGTGCAGCAATCAAATCTCATTAAACAATAATTCCAGCAGGAAGGTAGCAAGCCCCTCAAAAACTCATCACCATCCTTTCAAGAGTCTGAGAAAGGAATACTCAGCAATTTCAACAAACTTGGTCAACCTTTTTTTTTTTTATTTTCCTCAGCACATCTCAGAAGGCTGATAGATTCAGTCTGTTCGACCAGACAGACCACCCGTTATGGACTCCAGAGGAACTTAATTCTGGACCCATGTTTGGCAATAACTCGGTTCATGTGTCTTGGGTCTCCTCTGAATGAGTTCTTCTCTAAACAGTGCCTGAAGGAACATACAGCATCTGCTTTTTGAAAATTCAGCAGCCATACAACAACAGCTGCAGACTGCCAGGTGACTTCACCTCTCCTCTTGCATTCTCCCTGTCTCACTGCTCTTCAACTTCCTTCATCCCATGGCAAGGTCAGGCACATTCACCCCCATTGGATACCTTTTTCTTGCTATAATTCTGTATCAATATTTTGGAAGATTTAATCAGAAGAGGAAGCACAGAGCAAGAGAGATCAATAATTGATTATGCAGTTTCTTCCTCTCTCGAAGCGAATGATTCACCACCATAGCAATTTAGTGATTTCCGCCAAGGTCCTGTAGATATCTACCCGAAATAAACTTCTGCTGTCTGAGACACTGGTAAGTAGAGGATAGGGGGACAAACAGTGATCAAATGTATTCATTTTTTTAAATTTAAAAGTGATCAAATTTTTTAAAAAGCGTACATCAGATGCAACCACATAGTGGAATTACACCTCAAAGAAATTCAGCTGCTTCAGAAAAAGATTCTCTTACAGTGAACATAGAGTTTGTATAGATTATTACATTATACATTGCAGAATTAATATCATAAACCAGTATTTAAAAAGTTTGAAGGAACCTATGAGATTCTTGATATCCTCAGAGCACCAGAGTACAAAAGTACTGAAGAACAAAACAGCACCATGGTATTAATTTGTGAGCTACAGAAAATAAAGCAAACCCACACACAAAGGGTGGAATCAAGGCACAGAAATAAAAATAAAAGTTAAAAAAATCCCCAAAACAGAAGTGCACCTGGAACTACTCTGTTACATAATGTATACTATGAGCTATGTGAGGGAACAGCAGAGATTCTTTCAGAGTGATTCTGAGCATAGTGCAAGGCACAGGAACTTGCCCTGCTGCTGCTCTTCCACTGTTCAAGGACTTTGCTCAGCAGCAACACCCCACCATGGAAGAAAGTGCGGAAAATGAGCACTGCAAGAATTATCTTGTCCAAACCTGTGAACTCCTGCATTGTTGACAGATGTGTAGGATCTTCACTGGCTCCTGAACAGTTAACAAAGGCAGCATGTTCATTCCCAGTCTGCTTCTATTTTTAACACCTGAAAAAGTCCTACATGCTCTGACCCCCAGTGCCAGTCCTGACTTTATTCCCTGGCTTTGCTAGAAGCCAGTTTTCTTCCTCTGCACAGCCCTGCTGAAGGAAAAGTGGGCAGCTGTGGCTTCCTACAGGATTCTCCCATTTCCTAATGAGAAAAGAGGCTGAGTTAGTTACAACTCCCTTCTTGTCACAGAACTACTGTAAAAACAGATCCCTATTTATATCATGCAGTTTCTAAACTGACATCTTGTTATCTTCTCTTACCATCCCATACTTCCACTGGAGTTTATCAAAGTCCTGGCATTTCCTAATATATAAAGCAGACATGTATAATATATCAGAATATATGAAGTGTTGGGCTGTCTGGGAAATCAGTGTGTGTACTGTAATAATAAAAACAGTGTAAAAATAGACTTTTCTGAGTTGTTTCCTGTTGTCTACACATTTCCAGAAAGTTAGTGATAGATCTATGAAGGGTCATCCTATGTGAATCATATACCAAGAGCAGCTCCCACTGACTTCTCAATGGAATTATG
This sequence comes from Regulus satrapa, assembly GCA_013396955.1. Taxonomy (NCBI): domain Eukaryota; kingdom Metazoa; phylum Chordata; class Aves; order Passeriformes; family Regulidae; genus Regulus; species Regulus satrapa. The sequence goes on along the minus strand of VWZN01004115.1, from coordinate 1,173,436 downwards.
CTCACAACAGCTCTGTCCTTTTAATCTAACAGCTTCTGAGTCTCTCAGAGGAGGTAGGCAGTATAATAGACAAAATCTTCAAGAAAGTGTTTTTAGTGTTTTAGGTCATGAAGCTTAAGAATAATTCCTTGAACACAGCTTGCATTAAATCTCATAGAGACGTAAAACATGAAAACTTAAAACCAAATAAATATAGAATATCTGTTGTATAGAAGATTCCAGTACTTATTTTTACCTATTAAAATTATTTACATATGGTCCAGATAGATTTCATCTACTTATTTCCTAGTATTTTCACAGACTATAAATAAAACTAATAAATAATGAGATAGAATCATAGAATGGCTTAGGTTGGGAAGGATCTTAAAGATCATCTCTTTCTAGTGCCTGCCATGGGCAGGGACACCTCCCACTGAATAAGGTTGTTCAAAATCTCATCCAACCTGGCCTGGAACACTTCCAGGCATCTACAACTTCTCTGGGCAACATGCGCCAGGGCCTCACCACCCTGACAGTCAAAAATTTATTCTAAGCATCTCATCCAAACCTCTCCCCTTTCAGTTTAAAGCCATTCCCCCTTGTCTTATCACTCCATGCCCTTGTGCAATGTCCCTCTTCAGCTTTCTCCCAGGTCCCTCTAGGTATTGGGTGATGCTCTAAGGTTTCTCAAGAGCCTTCTCTTCTCCAGGCCAAACAACCCAAATCATTGTCCCCAGTACACAATATAACCCTGATTCCTCAATCAAACTCTTCTTGTCACAGTGAATTTGCATTTAATTGATTGTAATGAAGAATGGCAATGGTGAAACCTGCAATGGCATAGTAGTCTAGAGCTTGAATATTCCCCAAAAGAAACTTAGTGCTAAGTTCTTCATTAGGTCTGATAACAAATTAAGTAATCATTTTAGTTACCCCAATGGAAAAAAAAGAACCAAAAACCACAAACAACTATTTTGAAGGCCTGCTGTGTATCAAAACCAGTAACCTTGCCTGCTTCCTTCTGCCATAAATGCCTCAACATTTACCTCAGTGTTAGGGTCAGAAGATTAAATCTTTTTCTAGAAATAATCACAAAGCCCAAAAACCCATTGCTTTTTTGTCTTCCAAGACCCACTTCGCTTTAGGACACAATCAGGAAAAGAGTGCTTGTGGAGCATTTAGGTATAGCAGGCATACCCTTATTTAGCATTAACAATGAACATCACAGCAACAAGTACCCTGTTTTGATTGAGATCACTTTTTCAGGCACACTTTAAATCTGCCCCTGGGGACTGCCTTGTCCTGTCTGACCCCAGGCACTCCTGAAGTGGAAACAACACTTAAAAAAACCAGTTACAAATCACACTTATACTACATTTACTTTGTCAATCAGAAATTATGCTGGAATATCAAGTGTAGAAACAAATTTAAACCATGATTTTGTAGTGCAGGTTCATTTCCCACTCACAGCTACAGTCGTAATGGAATATCCTCAATAAATAATTGTTCCTTTTAAAATTTACCTCCAACAGTTTTATGAAAATATGGATCAAGTTTGAGAGGGCTTTTAAGATCCTATTAAAAATTAACCATTTATTTTATTGATTGGATAATTTGCAATGTGGTTGACTATGCAGTTTGGGAAGATGGGGTTTGTTTTATTTTTGCTTAAAAGTAAGTCTTCCATGGATGCATTCTTTTACTGTTGGTCAGGTGAAAACTTTCATAAAACACAGGATAATTTGATGGGTTTTATTTCCCACAGCACTATGTAAAATAATACTACCATACAGTGGTTTTAGACTTTCTTTGGAAAATACAATTCACCCAAGACTTCATTCCAGAGAAAAGTTTTTTTTCAGAACTGAGCACCCTCAAAGAACGTAAGGTCCAACACTAACTGTTAAGTTTGCCCTCAGGAATGGTGACTTGAATGAAGTAACTTGATTTTTGTTTCTTGTTTTTTTTTTTTCTTTTGAATGATAAGTTTTTCCATACAAACACTTTTCATAAACATTCACCATATTAAGCTCTCTCCTTTCTCCTTGCACATACTTGCATCCAACACTCATAAAGGGCACACAGATAAGCTCCCTTTTCCAAGGTCTCAATTGGGAAACAATGTCTAGATTCCAAGCAGGAACTGAAAAGAAGCAGTCCCTGGCGACCACTGCCCTAAAAATGTTGACAGTAACAAGCGCAGCTTAGTCTGGAGAATACAACCATCCTCTTTACTTCTACTGCTTGACACAAACCATAAAGTTTATGGCTGTTTAGAAGTCATGTGAAATAAAAAGGCAGCAAATTACAGGTAGTGAGGTCACATGAATGCTAGTAAAAACAGATAAACAAGATTTCTTGGTAGATTTGCTTCAGACCCTCTATCAAATTTACTTATTGTGTAAAACAGACATGATGTTGAAAGTGTCAAATGGTAAAGTGTTTCAATTTTTGATACCATCATGATTGAAAAGTTGTGTAAGCAAAAATTGGGAGATGTTGGAATAGTGAGTCTAAGTCTGCTTGAAACTTGGAAGCAAATAATAAGTCTTGTTTTATTACATAAAACAGTTTTTACCTTTAGGAACTGTGGTGATTCAGCTTAAGAAATCATGCAGTTTACCAGCTGTCTTTTCTCAGAGGTTATCTACACAATTTTCTTGTAGGCAACACCTTGATTTGCAGGATGTGAGAATGATGTTAGGTTTACTGTAGGAAAAACAAGTTACTGCTCACTTTGTCCCTGTACTCCCTATTGCTCCGCTGCACTTATTGCCATCATGATTTCTTAGACACAATGCAGGTATTTTTGCAACCTGGCTTAATTGTGAATTACAGAAAAGCTGAAAAACATGAGTGAATAGATCACACTTATGTGCTATTTGCAAACATCAGCGGGACGGCTCTGATTGTTCATGTCCTGAAATGCCTGATGACTGCTGAAGAAAAAGAACAGATGAGTTTTAGTTATTCTTCCATATGTGAGTTTTACTGGTTGAATATATTCATCAACAACCTCTATTTGTTAAATAAAGCTTCTATTACCTATTTTATGAAAGCAAGCATATATATCAATCAAAATGTTTATGTTCTATTTAAACATACAATTTTTTATTTTATACAAACATATATGTGCATGTGTGTTTTCTTTTAGATCTCACTCAAATATTTGCTGAACTTATTTACAGAGAAAAAGATATATTAGAAACACATCTCTAACAGCACAGGGATAATATGACCTCATGACTTTTCCACCTTCTGGTTGGATTATTGTCTTAGCAGAATGAGAAAGCGAGTAACTTTCAAAATAAGCCCCTTGCCCCTTTCCCAGAACCCTGCAGAGAATGAATAAGTTCTTGAGATCTTCTGGCCAATCACATTTCTTTTCCCTTCTTTGTAAAAACTGACACCACAGCCCTTGGAAGATGGCTCTGTCCTCCAAAATCAACAGCACACTATCTAAGCACTTGAGCAGCTCTCTACATGCAAATGAAACATGCCTGAGAGATTATAAACACCAGCTTCCCTTTCTCTCTGGACCATCACCCTAATAAATTAATCTTGAGTCCAGGTGTGGTTCTTCAGGGTCACTACCATCACTGAAAAGATCCATTGGCTGTGATGTTTAATTACTGGCTACTAGTCACCTTCTCTTTCACTGGTCAGTGGCTCCTGCTCCTTTTCCTTCATTCCTTACATGCCTGGAGACAGCAACAGTCATCACAGTACAGTGCTGCCCTCTCTGGCTGCATGGCAGGGATGGGAAGGCAGAACTGAGGGTAGGCATTTTCCATTTCCCACTGAGCAAAGGGAAGGAATAGTAAGAAAGCTCAATGCTGAGCTACAGGCTTTTCCTTTGCACACAGTGGGAAATGTTTTGAACATCAAGACTGGCAAATGAACATGTAAATGTCCCTTTGGGAGGCCAATCTAGTGTGGAAACAAAGGAAGGACAAGAACCTCCCATCACCAACAGCACTTTTTGTCCATTACACACAAATCAAATGCCCCTGTTCCATGTGGAGTTTTAAATTACATTTTAAACTGACAGTCTTTTCCACATTGCTGCTGCTGTACTAACAGACATTTTCTTTGGAGACTCTGAAACTACAGGGAAATGACCCACACTGCTTATTGTCTTTATAAAGAAATCTCTTGAAAGACAGAAATGACATCATCTGCAGAGAATTTATGGCTGTGGCCAGAACACAGGCCAAACCATCACAACCCAAATCACTACAGTCCAAGAGGCCTTGCCCATTTTACAGGATTTGCTAATTATGCAGGTACCGAGTTGTTAAGATAGGGAGAGCACATACACATGATCAGTTTTCTTTTATACAGCAAAGATCCTTGATGGAGTATTATCCAATTACAGCAGGCTAAGAATTCTGTCATAAAAATTTTTACTGACAAGACTAACATGAAACAGAATAGCTTGAAATCATTGCCATAAAAATCTAAAACAAAGAATCCTACTAGTAGAATATTGACTACACATCTCCAAAGATCCAGTACTTCCAAATGACCAATCCTTAGTCTCTTTAATGCTGAAACCAGGACAGAGATAGGAAAATAAAGAACAAAATGCTGCTGTGTTAATCTTCCACCATAATTGGTTGGGATAGTTTTTCTTGCAAAATCAATCCAGAGCTCAGTCTTCCCACTTAAAAATGACTGCCCACTATGTGTTCAGCTTAAGATCTCTTCAGAGGCTAGTGAAGACAAATGCTCACTCTCTCTCATCTTCCAGGAAAGAGCCTAGCAAGCAAGCACCATGAATTCATACTTCCATAGGCTCATACAGAATCCATTTGGCCCATCAGGAACATCTCACCTGTGCTAATACTTCAGATACTTTTTCTTTCCCAACATTACACTAGCTACAGTGACTCAAGTGGATTGGCAAGTTATTCTATCTCTCCCCTCTGGACTCCAAGCAGGATTGGTGGTGTTTGGGAGGACCCTAGAGAAGAGGCTACACACAAAATTCCCCCGTGCTAGGTAAGATCCTTGAGTCACTGCCCCACAAGATGCCAGGAAAACTGATGTAAGGAGAAGGATGGGAGGACAGATGGCAGGAAGGAGTCCAGCAGAGTCCTCTTCTAGTCAGGTGGTGAAAACATAGACCCAGGCAGAGGTCCAAGGAGCCCATTGATATATTTGCCTCCTAAGAGTATAAGGTATTTGCAAAACAGATCAGGGAAAAAACCAAGGGGATTCCCCCTTCCTCAGCTGACCAAGTTGAACTCTTAGTAAGCCACTTCTGACGTGTGACAGGAAAATGCAGCAGGATATTTCATGTCCACTTGCCACATTACTCTTGAACAGCTCTTAAGAGTTAGAACAGAAGTGTCTGAGCCATCCAGGTACAGGAAATACTCTGCAGCAGATCTTAAACCACCTGAGTGGAGTTCTGAAATCCAGGTGACATTATGGTTTATGTGTTATTTCTGCCCTTCCTCCTGCTTCCACAGTAAATTTCTCTTCTTTGCCATACTTCAGTAAGTCATGAGCAATCCAGCTTATTCTTACACCCTCTCTGAACTGCAATGCAATGGCAAATTACATTTATGGACATTCATTCTATTTCAAGAATTTTCATCTACAAAGCACAGCCTTGATATTTTAGGTGTTAAGGTTTTTGGATTTTGTTTTTGTTGTGTTGTTTTGGGTTGTTTGCAGGGCAGAGGAAGGAACAAAAGGAAAGTATTCCAGCTGATGTTGATTTTCTCTTAATTACTTCCCAGATCAAATTAGTTTCCTGGATGCTATCTAATATATTGCTTCCTTTTTTTTTTTTTTTTTTGTTCTTTTTCTTTTTTTTTTTTCTTTTCAGGTTAGCATCCATAACTGTCTAGCTACTACAGACTTTGATACATGGGCAGAGAGAACAGGCTGTTGTGATTACATCAGGAGATACATAAGTGAGAGGAAATCATCAATAAGCACAGTCGGGATTCTTTCCTCCCCTCTTTCTTAACTTAATACTCCTCAAAGTGTCTACAAACCTCTTAGTACTTGAGGGTGGGGCAAAGAAAATGGAGAAGTTGGAACAGATGAGCTGTGTTGCAGACTGATGTTTAGCAGTGGCTGGGAGACAACTGAGAATCATTCCTATTACTGAAATGATGAGTGATGCCATCAGGTTTGATCCAGAATAAAAAAGAAGAAAAAAAGAGGTTTAAAAGGAGAGCTTCATTATAGGGAGATTTCTGTTCCTGCCTTCAAAGATTGGAAAGGACAAAATGTCATAATCTTGCATGTGACACACTGTTTTTATTATCTTTAAACAAACACCTTTGTTGTTTTTCTTTTAAAAAGCATTATGTACAGAATTCAGAAATGTTAATCATTTGATAAAAAATAAGCAGGAAAACAGATAATGGAATGAAATAAACTGGAAGCAGATTCATTTGGGGAATTAATTTACAATGCCAAAAATATAATTGCCAACTGATTAACACATTTTTTTCTCCCTCTTATTGGCATTTATTTTTAATTTATTAATTTCAGTGCTCATTACACCTTGATTACACTCTCTTTTGAAAGGAAATAAGATTTGAAGTGGTTTCTATTTTTTCCCTGTTTTATTGTTTCCATACAGTAATTGTCAGTATATCATGTACTTGAATCTGTTTGTACTTTGTCTCACTCTTGAGGTTCTATTTTGAGTTGACTGTATTGGGGGGAACAAACACGTTTAAGGGCACTTGGTTGCAAATCAATCACTGAATGTTAAGAGGTAAATTAAAGTGGTACTAGCATCTGCTCTAGACCGCAGAGTGTCCTTGTGGCATTGCCAGCTCTCTGTGCAGAGAAGAAGGAAGGAGCAAGCATAAAGGTTATCTGTAAAATGCTCTAAAGTTCTAGGTAGATTTCTCAAAAGGAAAGGTAATTTTCCTGCTCTGTATAAATACTGCCCTGTCCTGGGTGAGTTCCATCTCTTTTATCCAGGAACTCTTCTACACAACCCATCATCGCTATTGCCGTGAAGCAACTGACGAAAATGTGAGGATTACTAGGCCAGCCAATCTAGTTTATTGCTTTCATTATTTTGAGCAAACTGCCTATGGTTTCGTTTATATTTCAATCATCTGAAAACACTGTGGCACTCTACTGAGTATTGCAGCAAGAAGCGTTCAAGGGCAGACAAGCCTATCTCAGGCAGCAGAGATAAACAAAATTTCAGGCTCTTAAGAAAGTTACTATCAGCAGTGCAATTTTCCATATGCAGTTTTGCAAATTGTAATAAAAGCATGGTTATTCAAGTTCCACTAACTGAAAACAAGAATCATAGAATCATTTAGGTCAGAAAACACCTTCAAAATCATTGAGTCCAAACATAAACCTAATAATTCCAAGTCCCACTAAGCCCTGTCCCTAAGTGCCACATTTAAAAATATGAAAGAAAGTTGAATTTCTCACAAGCATCATGCTTTAGACCTAAGGCTTTGTTTAAACAGTGTACATGGTTAGTAATTTTGCTTGTGTCTTTAACTCTGAGTTCCTCAAATCGTTATGTTTTATGGCAGCAATTATACATCTGGATTATTCTTAGTACTTATATAAATAGCTAGGCTTTGCTGGAATCTGGCTAAATTGTTTGCCTCAATAACATCTTAAGGAAGCAAGGTCCATGGGTTAATTATATGCTTAGCAAAGAAGTAGTGTCTCTTAAGCAGCTCTTTACTACTTATTTGCATTTTTGTTTGAAAGAGCAAGGAAGAGTACCTGGTTTCAATACTATTTGCACAGTTAGTCTTCTGAGACAGAATTAGCAGAAAGAATCACAGTTATTTTTTTTAATAGAAAAGTTTAGTTAAAGATAGAAATACTAAAGCAGATATTCAGCTCTAATCTCTCATGTTTTCTATGTGATAAAATGGCTTTAGTTGTTAGGGACATACTTAAGACACTAGAAATTCAGAGTTAATACAGGAATTATAAGTCGGACCTTGATCATATAAAACCAACGTGAGTTTTTCCATTAACTCCATTCCACCCGAATTTCCTTCACCTCATTAGCTTCTACCTTTGGAGTTTATTCCATAACAACTATCAATTCACTTAAAAAGACCACAAATCAAAAAGTTCAGATTAAAGTTTTAAATGTGCATAGGTGACATATAAACCCAACACCTTTTATCAAAAGCAATGTAGGACTTGAATTTTTTGAGGTAATCCAGCACCCATATGCCCATCCTGAATAAAATTTTCCAACTTGAATTTGTAGTTTAGGTGCTGGATTGCAGTGGATATTCTCTTATATGTCATTTATTTTAGTGGTGTTTTTTTCCTTCACTTGTAGTACATATTTCACATTTATTTACCTTTAAAAATATAGCTCCTGAGAGGAATACTGGGTAATGAATAAGTCATATACCATGTCCTAAAGTTGCTATTTAAAAAAAAAAAAAAAAGCTACACAAAACACATTAGAGGCACAGCAAAAAGTTCTTAACATGGACTTAAGGCCCCCCAGCAAGGCTGCAGATTTGCAGCCACAACAGAAAATCAGCTATGAGTGAAAGGAGACAGATTGATAAAAGAACAGTTCTAGTAATACAATTCCATCCCACTGGGGGTTTTATTGGCAAAACACCTATCAGTCAGGGCTCAGTTGTCTAGGAGTACAGAACTAGCTTTAAGACTAACTAATCAATTTAAGTCTGTACTAATGGACCTGCTGGGCTTTCAAGAGCTCTTGGAAGTGGGAACAAAGCTCTGAAGACTTTTATAGTATAGAAAACAAACTTTATCTTCAAGCCCTACAGAAACAGGCACCCAGAGCTTTATCTCTGTATCAACCAGCTTTTAGTCCTGCTCTAAGGTTGACTGTCAAAAACTCAGGCCTTCTGCCACTTCTTTGATGATCTATAAAGAAGGTGGAAATGCAAAGTATCACAGAGGGGGGAACAAATCAAATCTCTTTCCTCAGGGGAGGCCATCAAGAGAATTTCCTCAGCAATACCTAACACATACCTGCATGGCTGTGACTTACATCACTTACCAGCAAAATTCCTCCCTCTTTTTCATTTCCTTCCATGCCATGGATCCACTTCTAACCCTACTCTTTAAAGAAGTGTATGCTGGATTTAACTCTTTCCTCACCCCAATATAGCTGCTTTATACAAGGATGTTATTGAGCAAGGAAATGTATGTAGGTGGAAGAATGAATTTCATCTTTATTTATCACATCTTTATTTTTGCTGGTTTGTGTGGAAAAAGATGCAAAATTTGGCATTCTGAAAGTTGAAATACAAACCTTCAATGGGTTACATAGCTCAGAGAGATTATTCTATCCCGTTCTAATATCTGTTACCCAGTCATATAGCCTCTTTGGTCTAAATAATTTTAATTAAGCAAGTCTACTTTCTGTAGGAGCCATTACTGTGAGATAATTGACTGCATTGGTAATGAAGCTTTCTGAGGGTGCTAAACAAACAGCAAGGTTAATTATCTGGCAGTAATGCTTGTTATGGCAGTGCAACACTGGCCAGCTAGGTTTCCTGTTCTCCTGCAGTACCCTTTCAGTAAATCAATGTAATGTCCGTGGCTGTATATTCTCTTACTACTACTGCAGGATTTAGCAATGGAAACAGGAAATGACCAGCTGGTCAGGAGTGCATAGAAACCAATGTTCAGAGAGTAGGATGTTCATTAAATGGGTTTGATTCAACTAGCAGGGTCTAGTATTTTTTTTTTTCTGCTTCATCTAACTAATTACAAGAATGAATTTTCAAACCCCATGCTTATGCAGCAGACACAAATAACTGAAGAGATGTTTTTAAATTATAGACAGTCTAGAAGTTTATACTATAGACTACATAATCCCAGAATAGGTCTCATGTCTGGGGTTTTTTATGAAGCTGTATTCACCTTTTATTCTTGAAAATTAACCCAATTTCACTGAATTAATCACATGGATCACATTTGGATGTGGTTTTGTGGGTTTTAAATTCAAAACAATGACAGTTTATGTATTTAATTCTATATCACTCAAGACTAATAGTAATGCACTTCTTTGCATTACCTGCATTCTTTGCAGGTAAAAACTGAGATTCATCACAATGTTGATTTTTTCCAGTATTAAAAGGAATATATCAAATCAAGTTTATTTGACCTTCAGCTTGCAAAAATATAAAAAAAAAAGTTTTGTTTTAGAAGTTATCTTNCAAAAAAATCCCCACCAGATATAGCTTTTCCCTGAAATCAATCAAATACCATGCTCTGCATTTAGACAGAAATATCTGTACAGCATTTTGAGAGGCTTGGTTGTTAGGCCTTTTTTGTCACTCACCANTTTTTTTTTTTTTTTGTGGTTTTATGGGGTTTTTTGAGGGTTGCATGATTGGATTTTTGGTTTTTTTTTCTTTTTTGTTAAGAGAGATACTCATCAGTGAAAGAGTATGCAAAAGGGATGGATTGATTCCAAAGGCAAAAACACTATTCCCAGCCTATTTTCAACATCTCAAAAACAAACCAGTATGGTTCACATCAGCTTAAAAAAAACCCCCAAAACAACAAAACAAACAAACAAACAAACAAAACAACAAAAACAACAACAAAACAAAGGCCAGAGAAACCAAACCAAAACAAAAAAATCCCCACCAGATATAGCTTTTCCCTGAAATCAATCAAATACCATGCTCTGCATTTAGACAGAAATATCTGTACAGCATTTTGAGAGGCTTGGTTGTTAGGCC
>VWZN01004115.1:1144730-1155882 GCA_013396955.1 Regulus satrapa | reverse complement strand
AAAAAAAAAAAAAACACCCAGGAAATAAAATCTAAAACTACTTTTTTCCAAATAAAAATAGTTCAAAGGGAAGATGTTTATTCTTTTGGCCAACCATATTTTATTAGATCTATGGTATCTTTTGGCTCCTGCAATCTCGCCATATGCTGGGCACATCTGTAAGGAGATTTATTTTTCAAAGTCTCCAATTAAAGGGATAGACGAGAGGGAAAGGAGAACCACCAAGAACAGACAGTGCAGGAGAGAATAACAGAAAGGAGGATGATTCCTAGTTAATAGCTGAGCCAAGGGAGGATCCTGAGCACCTCAGTGCTGAGGCTGAGACCAGTATGGAACAAGCTGCCAAGACCTGTTCATGCCTTACTGGGTGAAGTGCAACCCTCCCTACAAATAGCAAAACCCACAGCCAGCTGCAGCGTCAGGTAAAAGCACTGACTGCACCAAGGAGGTTCAGAAAGTTCCTACCCTACTAGGAGGGAAGGAATCTGCTGGCTCTCCAGATACTCTGCCTCTAGATGAAGATACTTTTTTTGCCTTGGGGGTCTGAACCCATGCAAGAGAAAAATTAACACAAATGAGAAACTGTTTATTTCTTTTTGCTAAAAGTACAACCTCCAACACCTGGAGTAAGGAAATTGACTTAATATTTTGTAATTTCTTGGATTTCAGCTCTCTTAATAAAATAATTACCTTCCTATAATCAAGGAATATTTTTAAAGTTCCAATTTCATTAAAAACTTACAAAATGTAATATGTTTTCCTGTCTTTTAGATGAAAAGAAGTTTTGGCGATGAGTTAATTGTCTATCAACTTAACTTCATTTAAATAGCTCTGGACTTTAAAAAAAAAAAAAAATGGAATTAATGACCATTAATAAGTCTTTAAAACTGATAAAAATGAATTCTCCCAGGATCTGCAACATATTAAAATTATTGATAATTCTTCCACTGAAATGAATTATTCTGATTTTAAAGTATTTTCTTTAGACTAAAAAAAGAATGCATAATATTCTGCAGAATTATTGGTAAAAATTAGGTTTTCTAATTTCTCTCTCAACTTAAATAGAAGGCTAAATACAAAGTAAATATACTGGTTTTGAAAAGAGGAGTTAGAAGTATGATTTTTTTAATAGCTTTTTGCAAAGTAAGTTAAGAATAGACCATTCAAATAGACTGAAACTGTGCCTTTTTTCATCTGTTGGTTTGTTTTGTTTTGTTTTCCTCCGCTTGATCCTGAATAGAACTTTAAATGCTTATGTAACACCTCAAGGCACTAGAATGGACCTTTGATCATATCACAAGGGTACAGAGATTGCACATAAAGTACTTAAATGTCACAAGTCTCAATAAGTTAACTGAAAAAATAAGGAAAAGAAAATATATCATTCCATTGACATGAATAGAAGCAGGATTTAATCCTGTAGCATCTCTCAGCTTTTCACGCTGAAGATTCACCTCTCATTAATGTCCAAAGACTTTCTGCTAACAATTACTTCTTTCAAGAATGCATTACTTTTCTCACATTTTATCCTCGCAAACTCACCAGTGACTGGGCTGTTTGAGAATGTTGTTCCCTCTTTGCACTCACTCTCTTAAAGAACCAATATCTAATTTTGGCAACATAGTCACAGTTTGCTATTGGATACACAAACCATGGTTCTCTTCCTGTATTAAATAGAAACACAGATAGTAAAAAAGTGGCAAAATATTTAAGCAAAAAAAATATTAAAAGTAATGTTACAAATATTCCTGTTAAACTTCTTGCCTTATTGCAATATGATTATCTGAACCTTGGAAATAGAAAATCTGTACTTCTTAGACCAAGCTTTGCTTAATGCTGTATACAGTTACTGATCTTCTATTAAACATGACAGCAGTGAGGGATTCAGGGTCATTTGAACTGTAATCCCTACTATTCTCTGTGAATAAACCAGGAGGTAACAGACTGTGGTGGCAACACAGAGAACATGTTTATGAGAAAACCCAGCATTTCTTCAGATTCAGCTTCTAAATAGCTTTGGAAAATATATGGCACATTAAAATATATATGACAAGAATAAGAGTTTTATTCTAAGCAGTTTACACTTGAAAAACTTTCCTGGATTCTCAGAACACTCAGAAAATAGCAAATATGTTCAGAATTTCAAGGTCAAGCTAAGACAGCCCACACTATAGTTGAGGCTCAAAAAATTGAGATGAGCACTGTGCATGGGTTGGTGTGCAGATTGTATCCAGAGCCCCATATCAGCACTCAGGAGAAATGATAAGAAACTGCTGTCACCTTAAAAAAGAGTCATGTAGTATATTCAGGTGAAGCCTGTTATGGATTTCACCTTCCAAACATATCAGGTAACCACACATACCTTTTTTGAACTAGCCAGCTGGATACACCATGCAGTCAAATACACTGGGGGAAGGCATTGTAGCCTGTTAAGATGTCGAAGACCTGGTAAAAGAACAAATACTAATTTTTAGGCACTAACTGCAATCAAATTATTCAGCAAGTCAGGGTGTCTATGAAAATAATCCATGATGCAAAGGTGGAGCACCCCATATAGCTTACAAACACCTTGAGCCCAGCCTCTGTTTTAAAGACAGAAAGGTCAGTCACTCATCCGACATGGTGCTGAAATCAATGGAGCAATCCTGATTGACACGAGCTGATGATCCTGCTAATGAAGACAGGGAAGTTTTCTGATTTACTTTTACCTCGGGAGCTGCCCTAAGAAATGGTCTTTTACAATTTAATGGCAATGGATGTGAGTGTTCTCTTACAACCATATAACATTATACTGATGACATCACTCTCCCTTTTGGCCACTCAAACTCTGCTGGAGGACACTGTGACAATGCAGCACATCTCAGACTGCGGGGCTGAACACACTGCTACATTGCAGTTGCTGCTATTAAAATATTATGCCTGAAATTAATGCATTGCACCTTTCAGACTAATGTTCTCTAAATCAGACTTAATTTATCCAGGGGTATTTTTAGGTAAAAATACATTCTAACAAGCAATGTAATGATCAGCACTTTTCCCCCAGAAGCTCTAATATGGATAAGGCCTATGCAGTAATTAATATTTATGAAGTGAATGAGTTCCTGTTAAACCCTAAATCACAAACATACGGGATTTGAACTATAAAAATGCAAAACCAAACCAATATAATAAAACTATATTTACATACATATTAATTGTGAACTTGGGTCAAATTGTTATGTATTGCTTTAAGTGAACTCAAAATTAATAATTATATAGGTCTATAAACTTAAGTATAGATCGATGTGATTTCTAGATCAGACATATACAACCGAGGAAGTTTCATTTTAGTACATTAGGGCACCTTTGAAACTTGATCAGCAAAAATTTGATCTTATGCCCTTCTCTTGCCAATACTACCTTACTACCACTGTCATGAGTGCTTTCCCCAGTGGAATTTAGAGAAAACATTATGCACAGAAGGAAGCTCCTTGTAAGATGAAATAATTATGGTTCAACCTGTACCCTTGGAAGAAATAGTTTTATCCATTACTACAAATGAAAACAACATAAAGGGTTTCTGGAACATTCTGCATAAACTAAATAGTGGAAGAGGGGTAAATAATAGGTTTTTACATAGTCCTTTTAATCATTGGATTTTCAATTGCTTTGTCAAAATTGCTGTTCTACCTATAAAATTAATAAAAAAATTAAAGGTTTACAATCTTTCATATGGTGAATGATGCTTGAATTGCTTCTGCAGCAGAAAGAAATTATGTGATTTAGCAACATGAGATATTTCTTTAAGAGTTCCTATATGAATTCAATAGGCCAACTTCAGACATCCAAGCCAGAAAATGTTTGCCTTCATAAGGACATAAAAGGATTCAAAAGAAATATGAATTCAAGCTAAATATGGTAATTCCTCCTGAAACCACAATTAATGTTTTATTAGCATTTGTTACTTCCTTCCATATTTCAGATGTCGTAGTGCAGAGAACCCTGCATAATGCCATCAACATCTTTGTTGAAACGTAGATGAATCACTGCAACAGATAAACTCCATGAAAACTATGTTTGTTACATTGATAATGTGCAAAAAGAAAAGAAAAAATTTCTCCCTCTTGTCCTGGTTACTAAGAAGCTGCCTTAAATCTGTCCAAGATAGGAGGAGAGGAATGGGAGAAAAGGAAATGTTCTCTTTCCCCTTCTCTTCAAGCAGACTGCTGGTGGAATTGGCTGGTACAAAGACTCCAGGCATAGTAACCCATAGAACATTTTATACCCACTTGCTGTCATATGTTATCATATTTTGTTCACCCATAGTGATGGTATTCTCTTAGAGGAAATTGTTTATACTGTCTAAGCTGTTTAATGTCTTTGTTCCTCTCTCCACTAAAAAAACATGCCTATTTGATTTCACATCTCTCCCACGTTTTGAGCATCAAGAAAGGCAGAGCTGCTTGACAAAGTTGTAGGGAGAGTGGAATTTTAGAAAAATCAGCAAGCTGCAAGTAAATAATTTAGCTCTGGGCCTAAGGCATTAACTTTTATTCAAAGAGGCATAATTGATAAAGAATACTAGCAAAGTAATTTACAAAGTGTTAACTATATAATAATAGCAGAACATCCTGTTACAAAGTAAGATAATTATTTTATGTACCGGAACCTCAAAAGTAAATAGATTAATGCACAGAATCTTAAATGTTGTTAGCAGATTAATGGGCAGATGAAGGATATTGGAGGCAATGTAATCCCTCAAAACATTCAGAAAAAAAAAGTTTCAATTTATTAAGAACACACCATTATTTGCTTTTATTTTCCTCGTTAAATCTTAACTTCTCTGCTGTGTTGGAGAACCACACTAGGATCCTGTATACCATCTTCATTAGCAATGTGAATGATGGGGCAGAGTGCACACTCAGCAAGTCTGCAGATGACACAAAACTGGAAGGAGTGCCTGACATGCCAGAGGCTTGTGCTGCCATCCAGAGGGACCACAGGGGGCTAGAAAGTCAGTCCCAGGCAAAGGGGTACAAAGTACAGGTTGTGCAGTTAAGAAGAATAAGTGCAAAGCTCTGCACCCAAGGAGGAACAAATTCTTGAACCAGTATGGGTTGGGGACCATGCAGCCAGAAAGGACCTCAGCAGAAAAGGACCTAGGGGTTTGCCAAATTGAGCAGGAGCCAGAGTGTGTCCACAAGACAGAGAAAAAACTTGGGTTGCTTTAAGGCAAATATTGCTAGTGGACTGAGGTGGGTGATCCTTCCTCTTCACTTGGCACTATTTAATCCAATCCTGGAGTTATGTGTCCACTTCTGGACTGCCCAGTGTGAGAGAGATATGGATGTCCTGGAGCAAGTCCAGCAAGAGATTACAAAAATTATTCATATGCTGAAGCACCTCTCCTGTGATGAAAGGCTGAGAGAACTGGGACTGTTCAGCCCAGAAAAGACATGGGGAAATCTCACCAGCGTGACAAATACTACAAGGGAGGGTGCAATGAAGATAGACCCAAGCTCTTATCTTATCAGTGGTGCCTAGTGGCAGGATCAGAGGTGATGGGTGCAAAATTAGGCACACGACGTTCTCTCTGAACATCACAAAACAATTTTTTTCTTATGAAGGTGACTGAGCACTGGCACAGATTGCCCAGAGAGGCTGTGGAACCTCTTTCCCTAGGGGCAGACAAGAGCCATCAAGACATCCTGAGCAATGGGCTATGGGTGGCCTTGCTTGAGCAGGTAAGACAAGATGACCTGCAGAGTTAATTTCCAACTTCAACCATTCTGTGATTCAGTGATCCAGACTCCATTCCTTCTCCCTATAGAAAAGCAGCTCTATTCTAGTCATGTGTTCAAGGAATATCCTACACTGTGTCTTTCGTCTGCATCTTCCCTGATACTTAAGTTACAGAAGAAGTGAGGTGGGTGTTTCTACTGCAGCAACTTTTCAGTTGTCTTCTTTAAACTAACAAAGTAGTTGATTACTAAATATCTTGTGCTTTCCTCCCCAGTCTGTCCCAGCTGGAAAACTCAGTAACCTGTTTCTTTCACTGGAAATGTTCTTGGACACATAAGCAAAGTAACTAAATGAATATCAGATCTGTAGGATGTTATTTAAAAGTTTTTTGTAATATGTGTACCTCTACACTACTATACGCTTGTCAGTACTACTGAAAAAGAATTCTGCAGATCCAAGATACATAATCACTTGTCTGTCTAAAAAATAGGATGTTTACTCTGCCAGGAACCGCATGGCTGACCAGGAATTAATTTGGAATCATTTCCTGGACTAGCTGAGGAAAAACACAAGCAGGACTAATGTACAGAAGCATAATTAATCACAGTTAATTGAATATTTACTTATTTATTTATTTATATGTGGTTTATAACTCTCAGTTAAAGATAATCTGTAAATTAGAATTTTGGTTTTTGCTTCCTTGTTTTGTTCAGGCGATGTCTGCCTATTTATTCCCTCATGGTGGTGTTTCCATAATGTAAGCCTATAATTTCAGCCTGCTAAACACAAGTGAAGATCTCTTGTTTTGTTCTCCTGTGATAAAGAAAGCAGAAATGAAATTAAAACACTCACCAATGTTCTCTTATGAAAACATGATCTGTTTGCTTGCTGAGGATGATGAAAAGCAGCAGGTCTTGGCATAAAAGTGACTGTGGAGGAGGTCAGCCCATGCCTCTAAAATCTATTTGTGACTTTAAATCCATGCCAAGGAAGCAGAGAGTGTGTGAAGGAGAAACAAGAACGTTGTTTCACTGTGCTAATCTAATAAGGATGCATCTACCAGGGAAATAATTCAGACCCTCTCACTAAGAGCACCAAGGAACTTGGGGGCCATCTGTCAGCTGTGGTTAACAGCTCTCCAGGGCTGTCTCTCACACCGCAGAGTGTCTGGCCAACTGAACTTAATCTTCTTGCTAAAGTAACCTCATCAAAATCTTTTAATTGCTCTCTAGAAAATCATAGCTGCCCTGTCACTGAGAACGGCCGATCTTGTCGAACCTCAAACTTCAACAGAAGAAACAGGGAAGAACTTAGTTTTCAACAACAGCAGTCAACAACAGCAGTTTTAATCATAATCTTAAAACTACCTACAAGTGGAAATTGATTAGGGTAAACTATAAGTAGGAATTAATAGTTATCTAACTATAAGTGAAATTGATTGTCGAAGCACTCAACCTCATATTGTTTTTTTTTATCACCTTACTATCCTGTTCCCATGGGAAAAACAGACTAAGATAGACAAAGTTCTTACCCAACCTGTTCACAAAGACAAAACATGCCATAATATGTGGGATCAGCTCAGCAATGACCTTGAGAGAGCTGAGAGAGCCAAGCAATAATAAAGTTTAACATTTACTGTTCGATGCAGAAGCAAAAGGATCTCAGCTCCGTCTTCTGAATTGAGAGAAGCTAAAACCCCATAATTTTCATGGTAGGATGTTTGAATTTCAAGTGCAGCATATTGAGAATGTTTTTTTTAAGGTGCTTGACAATGAAATAATGAGGAGTTTTACCTTGGATTGACTTGCACACAGTGTGCACACTCAGATATACACCTGGTTCTCTGTAGGTGAAAGAACACACTACCCATATCTCAGCTTTAAGGGAATAAATTTATCCTGCATGGGACTGATTACAGACACCAAAGATGAATGATAACCATCATATTATAGCTAAATTCAAGAACCTTGAATCAAGCTTAGATACCTGGGATTGGCACTGAGGAGGTGCACAGATGGGAGGAACCGTCCCCCACCATCTGGAAGATTTGCTACACTTGTAGCAGCAGCTGCTTTGATGAACACCAAACCCCATGTATCCTCCCCTTCTGAAGGGGAGATGGAAGAAAAGAAAAAATGGTCTCAGCAATGGAAAAACTTCCAGGTTTATATGTCAGTGGTGCCTATTGCCTTCCTGGGAGTCTTATCCCATGAAGAAGTATAAATCCCTGCCTTACTTCTTGTAACTAAAGCTCTTTGAAAATGGTGATGATGACTGAGTGGAGAATTAGTCTGGGGAGAAGGGTGAAATACAAGATAAACTCTGCACTGAATAAAACTTGACAGATAACAAAAACACACATTCATCCAAATTGCAGGAATTTTCTTAAACTTTAAAAATATTGTTAGTTTATCCATGCAAACTGATTTGATTTTAAAGCATTAAAAGTTTACTTAGATGTTTTGGCTTAATACTGCCAAAAACATAAATATTATATAAAATATGCAATATGAAATGCATACAGACATACATACACAGGAGTATATTAAAATTGAAAGCTGAGATAATTTCTCATATAGAAATTAAAAACAGAAATAAAAAAGCATAAGCATTATATTCATATTCAACTAAATTCATTAAATTCAAATATTATATTCAAATTATTTGAATAATTTTGCATTTTTTCAGGTGGCAGATTATTAACTTGATACTTGTATAGCCTCAATGTAAAAGCCAAATTTCTCAAATGAAAACTCATTCATCAGCAAGTTTTTAACGAAGAAAAAAACACCAAAATGAAGGTAGTAACTTTAAACAAACATTGCTTTGAGGAAAGTAAGTCAAAACAATTGCAATTCCTAAGCAGTTACTTCTCTACAGCTGAAACAGGATAATCACACTGACTCTGCTCCTTCATGCCTTAGAGCAAAGCAAACACCAGGATGTTTGAACTCCTTTGACAGAAACTCAGTCATTTTCCATTGAATGTTCACATGCTGAGGACAAAACACTTGGTGCAATCTGGGAATCCTATACTGGAAAATGAATGGTGCCAAGTTAAAACAACATAGAAAACAATAAAAGTTATGGGGAGAGAGCTGGTGACAGTACCACATCAACAATAAAATGAGCACCAGTTATCCTCACTCATATCCTTGGGCACAGCTGCTCATCACTTGAGATTACTGAAGCTGTGACAGCATTAGACAGAGATTGACAGCTGCCTGTTGCAGAATGAAAAGCAGAGAGCCAGCATGTGCCTTGCCAGCTTCCAGATAGGAGGAGTAAACAAACAAGCCAAGGATTTGTGTACAGACCATAATTGACAGAAGCTGTGGGAAACTTCTGCAGAGAAAGCCGCAAAAAAGGTGTATGTCTTCATGATACCGAGTTTATTTTTTAACTGGACATACAGATAAAGTTTACTAAAACATTCACAAAGCTAAACTGGAGAACCAGATTTGATTGAGTTATTGAACTCCATATTTGAACTGTGTTTAGGCTTATCAGGGCTGCATAGATTTTCAGATAACACAGATTCAAATTTCCCTTTGATGTTTTACATTGATTTCTTTTTTCTTGTTTGTTTTCTCTGAGTTTTACAAGGAGCTTTAAGAAAGTACAAACCAAAAGAGATGTTTATAAATTTGTATCAATAGCTGCATTATTCCACAGAGAAAGAACCAGTAGCTTTGGAACAACTTAGGGTCACCTGCCCTCCCATGCACAAGGGACTCAGCCAGCCATGCTCTCCTTTTCAGAACAATACTATCCAGAGTCTGGCCTACACTGAGGCAAACTTTAAGGGAAAAATCAACCTGTATTAAAGTATTATTGTGAATCTTACTTGAAGTGGGGCTCATTTCCTCTCATGTTTGGTATCCCAAGTGAAAGGGATTTGGAATCTTCCTCTACTAGGAGCCTTTCTCCCACTTTATCCCCCACAACTACTAAGAGGCCTTTAACAGATCAGTCATACAAGGATTATGATAGTGAATATTGTTTACCTTCCACAAGATTCAGCATATTCTGTTTCCTGCAGGACAGTATGCATAACTGCTGGAGGAAGGAGTGAGATTTCTTTGTATTTGGTGGCTTTAAGACTCTAATGAGACTTGATTTTATATTTGGTACTCTAGACATGCTCTTGTCTCCATTATGGGAATACCACAGATAAAAATGTGATTTTTTTTTTTTTTAAACATGTCTTTGCACACCAGAGTTACATTTCCCAACACATGAGACTTTAAAACCGTGGAAGACAATACATTCTTTACTAAGTCTATCATCCACTGGGGCCAATTCTGTGACAATCTTAGAACCTCCCAGCTGAAACAGGGACTCAGTATCATTATTCTGATGGTTAAAAAGGTTGCCAAAGTTGTATAAATATATACAGCTGGTGGATTAATAAATGTTCCCCATCAGACACCTGGCCCACACTTTGTCCTGACTTGACACATCTGGTGCTGCTGCTGGAGATCAAGCTGCTACATGCTTATCATTCTTTTGTGATTTGGATTTTGAATTATATCAAACTAAAAATAGGGTAGGCAATAAAAACAAACTGCAACACTGTAAATTTCCAGTGCTAGAAAAAAAGATTTTACCATGAGAGCTGTCATAGATTGAGAAAAGGTTCCCAAGGATGTTTTGGAATCTTCCTCCTTGGAAAAGTTCAAAACTTAACCAAACAAGAGAGTGACAACCTGAGCAGCACAGGCCTTGCTTTGAGCAAGGACTTGGATGGACTTTTCTGCAGAGGTCCCATCCAAGCCCAACTATTCCATAACTCTAAGAAAGCACCCTTTAAATTTTCTTGTACAGAAAGAAACAGCATCAAATCTGAGAGGAGACCCAGAACATTTGCCACTTATTAATTTCTAATTTTCAGTTATTATTCATTAATTCGTCCCAAGAGATTTCAGAAACAAAAAATTCACCTACCACACAGAAATACAACTTTTCTTTACCAGGCATCTTTGCATTCACAGACTGTTACAGTAATTTTTGTTCATCAGATTTTACTCCCATCCACTCTCTTTTAGTAAACATCTGATACATTTAACGAAGCAGATTAGAACTCAGCAAGATTAAATCTTATTGGACCTGTGTTGATCCTACTTTTGAGTGGATATTAAATAATCTAATCTAGTTTAGGTCAAATAGCATAGGAATATGCCAACAATTAACCTCTAGGAGAGCTGAAGTTTTGCTTTGACAGAAAGTTCTAATCGCCATCCAGCAGACCCATTAACTGATAGAGTAGTCTTGAAGATGGCTGGCTTATTCTTAGTTCTGACTAAAACACTGAGTGAATCCAAATACCCTAGCAATCCTTGCAGTAGTAAATACAAACTTGACAACAAAAAGTGTTTCTATTTATAAGGACTGAGTTACCATTTGTAAGCTGAGTTTGAAGAAATATGTG
>VWZN01004115.1:1113445-1143185 GCA_013396955.1 Regulus satrapa | reverse complement strand
AAGCATTATGAGGAATATATTCAGATTTCTGCATAAAGTGTATTTCTTAGTGACAGAG
Source organism: Regulus satrapa (assembly GCA_013396955.1). Lineage (NCBI taxonomy): Eukaryota > Metazoa > Chordata > Aves > Passeriformes > Regulidae > Regulus > Regulus satrapa. The sequence goes on along the minus strand of VWZN01004115.1, from coordinate 1,143,127 downwards.
TTCTTCTACTATAGATTGGCAGGTTCTGACAGAAATTCTTTCTGCAGTGTTGCAGAAGCTGCCAGTACAGCACTCATCAAATCTGACAACATGGACCACAAGAGAGAGCAGAATAAGTACTCTAGGTGTGTAGCTGATCTGACAATATGAGATCTGCAGGAGCACCTATAAACTCATAATTTCATTTCAGAAATAGTGTTGTTTTGCATCATTCAAATAAACCCATTTAACATTATGACACCCTGCATACACTGTAATCAGCATTTCGTTAAAAAATATGAGAAGATAGTTGGCTTGAATTTTCAAATACATACACTGATCTTGGCAACCAATGGGTAAAACCAAATAATTCATTCTTCTGATGATCCCTCAGAAAAGTAGTTACTGAGGTTAATATTCCATTAATCACTTTGTATGTCAGGCGTAGACTTTTTTTTTTTTTTTTTCTCCTAGCCATCAAGCGGGGTTTCTGGAGAAAATAATGAAGGAAAATGTTAAAACTTACATCACTGTCAATGACTTACTAAACACATGAATGTATAGGTTGATAAATGAAGGAGGAAAAAAGAACAGGAAAGATGGAAAGAACACTCAAAATGACATGGTGCTAATGAGCAGTGAATATTGTTAGAGAATGCCAGTCATCCAGCCATCTGCTGAAGACACACAAAAGAACAAACAAGGTTAAAGGGAACAGTAGACTTTGAAAATTAATAGTTCACTCAATTTACATCTGAAGTTTTTTATTGAAAGAAATACTTAGCTAAGATACTGTGTAGACTCTAGATGCCAAACTTTGTTTTAGCTCTCAAAGAGCACATTTCAGGTAAATAACAAAGTAGGATACAAGAAGTTTATGTCACTATTTTCCAGCTATATTTGTAAAAGAATGAACAAAGAATTGAAGGGAGATTATAATGCCAAAAAACTATTAAAATACATTCTTGCTTAAATAATTTCTTTAAAAGAATCCAAAATGGCTGAGTCTCAAGGATAAAAGGAAAATAATATCTGAATAAATTTATTTCTACACTGTAGGAGAATTATAGATGTTGCTTCATATTTTCACATTTAATTTTATTTCTTTTGAGATTATAGCTTTTATATTTTCTTACAGGTATATCAAAAGACAAATAATTTGAGGTTTACTGTGGTTTGTTTTTTTATAACAAAGCTGACTGGAAACATTTCATTACTGTTTTGGCTCATTTTACACTGTAAATTTCCATCTGTTCAAAACCAATCTTCTGGAAAACTACCTGGCACATTAATCCAACTGTAACATCTTGAACACCGAGAACTAATATTTCCAGAAATTTAGGAGAGAATGAGATTGTTTTCAGAGTCTGTGTATTAAATATTCATAAAGAATAACAACAGTAAACATTAGTACAGTTAGAAAGAAGGCAAGTGTCCTTCCAGATTAAAAACTCCAGCTTGTTTTCTTGCAATTTTCTTGACATTTTGGAAAAGTGCTTTAAAATTTCTTTCTCTCAATCCTCATACTATGAAGAAAGATTTCTAATAAAAGACCCTTTGAAATCTGCAATATTCAGATCTTCAACTAAATAAAAATATGGCTATTGGTTTATTCCTTTGTAAAGAGTCTCTTGTTGACTGAACAGCAAAATAAATCCATTGTCATATTTTTCAATTAAATTCATAACTTAATTAGAAGGCCTCAATTTAAGAGATTTGCTAGGCATGAGTGAGTGACAAATTATGCTGATGCAATGACCAGAAATCAGAAGCATCATATCAAAACAACACCCTTTGGACCACAAAACACCCTTAACAAGAATTTAAGGGCCTCTAACTCTTATTTAACTCTAGAAAGTTAAACTTTCAGTAAGTTTCAAGCACAAATATGAAAATAATGTGACTTTATTAATGTCAAGCACTTTTTTTTGACACAAACTGTGGCAGAAGGCCCCTAGCTCTAGAAGTCCACCCTCATAAAAAATCACTCGATACCTGCAACACTCAAATTCTTGGTCCATGTGCTTCTACAGTAGCACCGAGCAGGGCCAAACCTCTGTCTCCCAGTGTCTCTGTCTTCCCCACGATCTCTTCTCTTTATGCCTCTCATGTCCTGTTTGGCATCTTGCCTCAGCTACTTTTATTGGAAAAACAAGGAGACACCTGGCTGGTGGATTCAGAGAACTTCTTGCTCTAGTTAGAAAGTAATTCTTCTCTACAAGGCACTTTTTCCCCTTAAATACCACACTATAGCATTCACAATGACCTCATCTTCTGCAAACAAACATTATTTCAGAAAGAATCACAAGAGAGAATAGCCTGAAGTACACAACAGGGTCTGTGGACTTCTGACACAGCTCAGAAATCCAAAACTCACTATCTCAAATGGACATAAGATTCATAGGATTATTGCTTCTGGCTGCCCCTAGTTTGTAGTGCTCAATGTGCTGGTCACTTGTCCTTGTTTTATACTACTCCTGATGTATATTTTACCTGGAATATGTTGATGTCTCCTTGTTAGATTCCCCAAGTGTTTTCTCTCAGATGAGGCTTGGCACACTGTAAAGGAATGAGACTGCCTCTTTCATCATTTTTTCTTAGGGGTAAAAAAAATTACACTGAAATTTATTTCTGTCTCTCTAACTCAGGAACATCTTTCTCACTCTTTTTCTATATCAGGAAGGAAAAAAAAAATACTGGCAATTCAGACTAGTAACAGTCACAAGCAGGCTGATCACCAAAACACAGGGTAGTTGTAGCAAACACACACATTCCCAGGCTAAAGTAATTCTTATCTCAGCTTGGGCCTTAGGTGGCCCCTCATAAAACAGGTTTTTTTGCACCCTCTGTGTTCTATAAGCTGAAGTTTGCAAACTGCTAATTTGCAGAGAACTTGCTGGAAGGAGCCTGCACTGGGAAAACAAGGTAAGCAAGTGGCACATGCAAAGTCACACCTAGCCCAAGAGGAGGAAGAAAAAGGAAGTTTGCTGACAAACTGATGCAGAGTAAGGAAGATATCAGAGAGAAAACACTGTGTGGGAGAGGATAGAAGGAAATGAAAGTAAAAACACGTTTCTGCTGCAGGAACATTGTCTCATGATGAATAAAGGAACAAAAGCTGTACTGTACTCCAATTCAACATAAACATTGGAGTCTATTCCTTAGAAAAAGAAACATATGCACCATATAATTTTCCCCTAAGACTCATGATGAATAAAGGACTATTGTGCCACATTCACATTCTACACTTCAGAACTTGTACTGGCAGTGCTATGTTACCTTGTCCAGAGATGATTAGTCTGGTTCTGTCTGAACTGGATCAGCTAAAGGAAAAAATCCTCAAAGCATGCTTCTTCCAAACCCCCTTAAACTAATCTCTGTGAGGAAAATAGAGATAAAGCAGCCAAGATGTCTCAGAATCAGCATCATCCTTTCCCTGATCTCTTCATGCGTAGCATCCAAGTTGTAGAAAGCTTCTGTTATGCTGCCAGTTCAAGTCCTCGAAAAGCACACATTCCTACCCCATCCCACTCATTAAGAAACACCAGCTTTCCTATCCTGCAATTACCCATATTTATAGTCACAATAAAAGGCACGTCTTCGGTGCATGGTCAGTTTACTTTGCTGAAGGCCAAATACCTACTCTGGTAAAGTATCAAAGTGCCAGAACTTGTAAGTGAAATATTAACATATTTATTATTTTTCTTTAACAAGCATCAAGCAATACATTTTCCTCTAACCTTGTTACAGAAAATGATTGAATTATGTTATCTGAAATTTGCACACAGCTAACACACACACAGAGTCCAAGGCAGACTCTCAGCCTGAAATATTTCATTGCTGATTTAAGTTTGGCAAAGGAATAAGCAACTGAAAACAGAATCCCATCATGGAAAGCATCAGAATTCCTTAACTGTAGGCATCACTACTATCTGTGTAGTATATTTGTAAAAGATTTTTAAATTAACACCATGACTGGATCTCTCAAGTGTTTGTTTGCTTATCTACTCAAGCACTGTCAAAATCTGTAGACACAATGATCTCTGCTTTACGCATTTTGAACCTGGGTTTACTGTTTGCCTATATATAAACTTTGTTGACAATATTGAATTTAAGTATTGCCATTGGAGTGTCCCACCCTAGTGCAGCAAATTCTCCTGAATCTGAGCTGAAACAACTCTTTCTGCATGCAGAACAGGATTTGTGTAAAAAATATTTAGGTCATGGTATATTTCAGCTGGCTCAGCTGCAACATGTTAGTGGAAGAAGGGAATGTTAGTAGAATAAAGTCAGGCTCCATAATTGAAGGTTCAAAATATTTGGAATAATGTAAAATCTCTTAGAGTAGTACCCCTACCACCTCCTATTCCAATGTCTGATTGAGCTGGCAGGGGACATGGAGCAGGTGTTTGCTCCTCACTCCAGGAGGCACCATGTTCCAGCAAGTCCCTGCCGTTCTCAGAGTTGTGGAACAAACCTCCACAACCCCAGGCAGAGACCCAGCATTAGCCCAGGCAGCATGAGATACTCACAGCATACACCCTTTCAGCCCCTCAATTATGGAAATGGTGTTGTGAATTACAGATAACCCACCACTCTCACAATTATTTGCCCACAAGATTTTTTAAAATAGCAGAGAAAACTAGGAGAAGAAACAGTGTGGGTTTTTATTCCCCCCAGTCCAGTAGCCTAATTTATATGCAGAACACAGGCAACAAGCCTACATTATGCAAACTAATAGCACATATTAAATTCAAAGTTTGGGGGCTCTGTAGGTCTTGTGTACACACATTTTCTCCTGTATATTTAAGTTAACTCAAAACAGGAATGATTTCTTTATTAGTAACATTGCTAGTGTTGTTTAAAACACATTTTTTCCTGCACGGTGAAATATTTCTAATACACAATTCAGTGGCATGTGTCTGTACTGAGCTTTCTAAAGGAACCCTCATCATTTAAGGAAGGAGAATGCAAAAACAGCTCAGGAGAAGATTAGAGTGCCTGACAAAGGGTCTTTGTACAATTCTTTCAGGAAAGTAGTACCCAACAGCAAACACCAGCTGCTGTTTCTAATACACAGCAGATATGGAACACCATGATTTTCACCTACATTTTGAATCATGCACTATTTTTGTGGCTTAACCTGAAGTGAAACTTTCATGCAGCTACCAGAGAATCTGACCCAGGATACTGTCAAGTATCCATTTTTACACCCTCTTTTCCATAAATAAATGCACAAGGAAAAAAAAAAAAGTTTAAAAAAAAAAAAAAAAGTACAGCCAGCTACAGGTATAGGTCTGACATGGTTGCCTGTTCACACAGCCCTTAGTACCTGGAGCATAAAAAAAAATCCTGGAGAAATGTCTATTTTGCAACAGTGCAGAAAGTTGATGATGCTCTCTATAGAGTCAGTTGTCTGTATAATACAGATTCTGTTGAATAATATGGTAAAAGAATAAGGAAAAAGCTCCTAACTAGAATAAAAAAAAAAAAGAGAATACTTTTGTTAGCTAATTACTTTTGGTAATTCAGAGGCTGCTCTTCAGATACTCTCGTAGTGATGGAGTTAAATATGCAAGATCTATACACTGGCAATAACTGAGTCCATTTAAAATGTTATCACACTTCTGCTTTTTCTATTTTGCTGATGTCTTGTCTAAGATGCTCAGGCTCTGTATTGGCACTGACCTATCTCATTTTTCTATTTTTCATTTCTCAGTAATGGGCACATGCTGTACCTGGAAGACTTCCATTATAATAATGGTTAATTATTAATAGGTAGCTTAAGCAATGACATGAAATAAAGCTAATATTTTCCTGCCTTCAAAAGATAAAAATACTCATGTTGAAATTTAACAGCTAGTAAATTGTTCTGTAAAAATATAGCTCTGCAGCAATTTTCATTTTATGTGTACAAGTTACTGAGAAAGAAACCCTGGCCTCGTTGACACATAAGCTGAAATTCTCACTGAATTCAAGGGGACTAGGATTTGGTCACACAATTTTATAAAGTAGTGATTTACACATCCACTCATGCATTCAACAATCAGATTTTGCATCTCAATAAAAACAAATAAGGACATCTAGCTGATACAGACCTAGTTTCCAAGAAAACAAAGCAAATCAAATCAGCAAGCAAAGGGGAGGTAAGTAGAACACCAGGAGAGAGAGAACAGGAAAGGCAGATGTTGTGTATAATACTGGGCTAAATCCTGGCTGGTAAGCATTGCTACATCAAATACTTCAGTGACTTACCTTCAGGTATTGTGTGCCCTAATTTGCTGCCCCCAGACCCCTGCTCAGACTCTGCACTCAGGCACCCTACAAACACCAGGGAGCTCACAGCTAGAGTATTCCACCAGGCTATGGAAGCCTTGGATTCTCTATCTTTACGTGCAGTGAACATTTCCTGCCCTACTGACATAAGGTGCCTCCTCCCACAGCAGGTCTTCACGCTTATTTTTCTCTGTGAGGCATTCCCTGTACTAGAAAAAAGACAAACCTCCTATCTTTTGGAGCATAATACATTCATAAAGGAAATTTCAGTCTGTAAACTAAGGTAATTTGTTTATTCTAATTAAAACTTCCATGCACAAACTGAAAAACCAACTGCTTGGAAGGTCCCTTCTAGTTAGAGAACTTGCCATAGACAGTGGGGGACAAGGATTCCTGACCTTGCTCCAGTCCAGTTTCCCCCAGGTTTTTCCATACTCTCATTGAGTACTCTATTTCTTAATGGGGGCTAACATATTTTAATGAGGGTTAATATAATTTCCCTTTTCTGATAATAAGTAATGTTCACCCCTTTAGCATGGCCGACACTGACAGGAGTCTGCTGCTTCATAGGCTTTCAAATACAGTGAGACACAAAAATGTAGGTGCCTACATGATAGTAGGTGGGCAGGGGACAGATGCTCCCTGGCCTCCAAATGCTTTCATATTTGGCTCCAATGCAGAGTAAGCAGACTTTTCATCTCCTCAAGCTGCTTGTCCTTACCCCTGCTCCTCCTTACTTCTGTCCTGATGCATGATCAATGAAAGAACAGCACATACCCAGCTGAAAGTGGCTTTTATTTTTGCCAGTTTGATTTTCGGTCCAGAGGAGGTTACATGAATGAATGAATAAGCCACTGAAGAGAGCAACAGAGATTGCAAAGACTGCCTAGGTCAACATCACTGGTGGTAATTGTCCACAGAACCACGTATAGAGGGGTTGGTTTTATGATCTGCTGCAGGTCACCCAGTGTCACACTGTCACCAAAAGGGATGTGCCAGTCCCTCACTGTTAGCACCCATGGTGATGTGTGGTCGGCCAGGCCTGGGAATTCACATATTCACAGACCCACCAGAGAGCTGTCGGGCCATGTTCTTTCCATGAGGGTTTAGATCAGCTTAAACCAAGCATGATTATCCCAAATCTTTTTTTGGCTCTAGCTCCTGTGTACCTGTCTCCCTACATCTGTGCTGCAATATCACTGCACCTCCAGGCCTGAGAGAACAAGAATGGCAGAGACAGACTTTATGGGATAATTATACAATTTTATATATAAACACCTGTAATATTCTAAAATTACCCATTTATTATCTAGCAGAATTAAAATAAATAGAAAGAAACTCTCTCCATAACCTAACATTTTTTAAAAAACAACTTTAAAAATATATTTTATGCCAGTTAAATAATAAACTATCTTTTTGAGTACCTAGAATCCTGGCATTAAAGGAAAAAAAAAGCTAATTGCTAACAATCAAGTATCATTTTTACTTAAGATCTTTGAGTAAAAATGGTTACCTAGGTTTTTTCCATTATAAGACTAATTTTTTTTCTCTTCTTTTAAACAGTGTTTATATTTGTATGTACTGGTATATATATACAAATGATCATATCAACTTTCACCAGCACAGTTAATAAGACCCCCTTCAAAGACATCACCTGCAATGCCTAAACCCATCCCAAAAGGCCCTACGATTTTCACTGTTTTGTTCCAGGTAGTGAATTACATACTGCACTACCTTCTTATGTCCTGGTGACTTGCTCATTCATTCTTCTGAGCCCTTAGAGAACAACTTTTTCCCAGCACTTCTAGGGAATAGGAAGAGCATAATTTTAAACAGCACTTCAGTAGACATCCACCTGTACATTTATCTCTAAACTCCTCTTGAGTATTTTCTTTCTTACCATTTGGCAATGAATTCTTCCATTTTGTCTTACTTGCTCCACTAGCTATGGCATCTACTTGAGCATTTATTCCACTCCTTTCTTCACCAGACACGCAAATACCCCTTCACTCTCAGGGGCAAGCCCTACTTTACAGTGGTGTTATTTAATGGATTTCACTGTGGAGAAACATCTGTGTTTAGTTCTAGAGACCCTGGAGACTAGAGGTGCAATGCTAGCAAAGTGCTTGGCAGAACTCAAAATAGATGCAGCAAACTGGCAGAATTTCCAGACAGAAGGCCATTTACATTGCTTTTCCTACAGGGACTGTAGAATCAAGCTCTTAGAAAGTTGAGTCTTTAGGCTACTATTTTAAATGAAATTATTTTCTATTTTGGCACTTCTGTATCATCAAAGTCTTGCTACTATTTTGCAGCTTTACCTTCTCTTTTTGTTTCTGAGAGACAAACTTGATGAAAACTCCTGTCAAATTTATTCTACACCACCAAACTCAGGCTCAGTAATATCTCTCTGTTCACTTATGGCCTGGGAGAGAGACCAATAATGAGCACATGCACAGCCAAAACCTGAAAAGTGCATGCTTGAGGTCCTGCCAGCCACAGAAACTAAACTGTTTCCTCATCTGACTTTTCCTGTAAACAGCTAAAAGCCTTGAGAGAATAGGCTGGGTCATTTTCTAGGAACTAAAGAATATGTTTCCCAGTGCTGTTGAGGAGATTCTTCCTGCTCTCTTTCCTATCAGAAATCATTAAATTAAGCATAATTAGTAACAATAATAACCACTAACTTCATTTTGGCTCTATGATCCATCATTAAAAAAAATCTTAGGTAAATTAATCTTATCTAGAAAATTACAGAGTTGTTGAGGTGGGGCACAATGGACTCAACCTAGAGGGCAAAAAGGCAGTGGAGCAAGGGGGAGTGATTTGATTTAGGGAAGAGAGCTACATGCTATTCGTCTTACCATGCCCTTTCCTAAGCATCATCTCTGGGCTGTCACAGGACAGGACATTGAGACAGATAAAAAAATCTGGTTAGCTAGAGTACACAAGTACACATTTACGCTCCTACATAGTCTCTAAATTACAATAACTGAGCATCTCAAATTTTATAAGTTATTTGCACCTGCTTTGAAAGGAGGTGCTATTCCTTCATTTTTTTACAAAGAATTGAGAAAAGGAGGGTAAAGATTACCTGAAAGCTGCCCCAAAGGTCTGTTGCAGACCAGAATCCACACCTTGGAGTCCTAATCTACAGCCAGTGTAAAAGACTTCTTCCTCAATCAGGTATGTCCTTTCCTCATTTCAAGAAGACAATAAAATGCAAGGCAAAATTAATTGTATATAATGTCAATGAAGATCATGAGGTCTCAGTCTCTCAATACTTTAATTTTTTTACAGCTTTCTAAAAGCAAAAGACATCAAATAACAGAGGATGAGGGAAGGGACAAGAAATGGAATCAGCAACCTCTCCAACACCTGCACTGGTATGCCTGTTTGGCAAACAACTAATACCTATCAATCCTTTGAAAGCTTACATCTCACTTCAGTCCACCTACAGTACAACAATCTATGTTTTTCAAGTTCAAGGCATAGATAGCAGTATTCATCATGATTCCCCTTTGCAGACCTTAAATGCATCAAGTCTAAGAAACATGCCATTTGCAGAAATTTGCTCTTGACATAGTTTCTTTAGCAGCCCTCCTTTGCTTTTGCGCTTCCATTTCAGAAAAGCCATACCCTCCAGTTTGAAGCAAAGCCGAAAAGAATATTCTTTTTACTCCTAATTTGGCCTCCTTTTCAGAGGTCATTACAGTATGGTCATGGTCAGTTTTGTAACACACCTGCATTTCCATTTAGTGAGCAGTGCCCTTCAGCTCCACAGCCAGTCAAGTTGCAGAGTGAGAACATTTTTTTAGACCCTTGCATTCTTTGTCAGAGAAATTGGAAGAGAGCACACTCACTTAAGCGTGCATTAACACGCACTTAAAGACCACTAACATTTTTCTCTGAATGCTGATGCAAGAAAATAATAAAGATTTGTCTTAATCAATCATATGAAAACCATCATTCAGCAGTATATTGGCATAGAAAAAGGTGACTATTTACACTGTGTGGCAGATAGTACAGTTAATACCTCATCTCAAAGTATGTTGGGTGTTTAGCATCAACTGCAACTGAAATGGCAATAAACTGAGAGAAGGGCTACTATACACTTAAGGAATTATATATACAAAATAAAGGTAAAGAGAAAATATAATTTTGTTCCATAAATATATCATATAGGTAAACATAAAGAATAAAATTAATTCCTTAGTACAAAGAACAATATCTATACCAGTAGATATATAAATGCATCTAAAAATTAATAAATTAAGGCTAGAAATCAGAAAAAATATTTTAAATCACCAGTATTTGTGGTTGGGTTTGCAGTATCTTTCAAAAAGGCGTAGTGCAATTTATCAGTTTTAAGAAATGACATGATTAATTTATTACAAGTATATGATTTGTCTCCCTGTAATAGAAAGGAATAGACTTGATGAAGTGATTTTCCTACAACAGCCTTATCATTAAAGTAGCTGGATCCTGCCTGGAGGACTGGATTCAGTAGACTGCTGTCAGGAAATTCCTTTAGGTTATGAAGCAAGAAATTTTTAAAAGTATTTTTTACAAATGGTCACATATTACTCTCACAAATTTCTTCTTCATTTTTGGAGACCCAGTCTAGATCTTCTGTGTTCTAGTTTGAGACTGTGAGGAGCAATTACAGATGCAACTGAAGTCACAAGGAGCTGGGCTTTGAACACAAAATACCTTCCAATGCTAAGCACCCAGAAAATATAGGCACTAATTATCTCAAGGAGGGTATCCAAAATAAGTGGTTGTATCTAGCTTCACACCTGGGCATCCAAGCTCCACAATACTACAATGGAGGTGAACCTGAACACCTCAAAAATGTTCTGTAATACAAGAATGATTTTTGCCCAGGGCACACGAAAGCTGATGGTTAGAAAAAGCCTAGGGGAAAAAAATGAATAATGTGGCTATGAGAACAGACTTTGCACAGCATGTACTGAATCAGGCTTGGGTCTGAACCCTGACTAGCAAAGGGAAAAAAATGACTGTTGAATTGCTGTTCTTTCAGTGTGCACAACTCCTTTGTGCTCTGAACAAGGCAGAATCCAGAGGAAACACAGTGTGTGATCATGTAATTAAAGACTATATAGTGAGGATGATTAAATACTAACATGAATGAGCTGGCTGCTGTTGCTGTGTAGGGGTGGATGCAAATTATTTTTCTTTTCAAAATCTGCCTTGACTTACTGGGGAGAAGAATGGGAAACACCAGTTCTCTCTTTGCTGTATTCCACAAGACTTTGATTTCCCTTTGTAACTCTTACGCTCCCTTCTCTTTTACCGTCCTTGAATATCTTATCTTTCTGTTTTTGAGAAATAATGCCTTCAAGAAATGTAGCTCAAACTTTATCTTTTAATTATGTGTGTTCATCTTTAACAGGGTAAAAAATAAAGGGATTAGTACATTATGAGTAAGGGGTTAGTATCCTGTGAGAAAGGGGTGAGTGTACTGTGAACACTGTTGCACTTACCAAAATTCCTGTGAAGGCATAGCACTATCATTTCTTCTCTTTAACCTTTATTTAAAAAGATAAAAATAAATATATATAAAAGCCATTTTCACAGCATGACATTCAAAAGATTTTAGTTGACAGCTGAGTTGCCTGAGGGCTTGAAAAACTGTGTGTGGTTTTATTTTATTTACAAATGTAACTATTTAAGAAATAGTGTATATGGTTAAGAATATGCTGGGTTTGGGCTAAGGAAGTAAAAATCTCTCTGAAAAGTGTATCTCATTTAACACAATCAATTGCAGGAATGAAGAAAGATGCAGCATGGAGCACTTTTATCAACAAGAACAAAGACAATGACACACATAAAAACACACAGACATACACATGCAGGGGCAGAACAAGGCCAGTTAATCTTTCTGCACCTACTGCAGTGCACTCATTTATTTTAAATGTCTCATTTGGGCATCAGTTCAAATTTGAGTGAAGAAATGATAGTCTTATTTTCAGAGATGCTGAACACAGGACTCCTTGGTGAGCTCAGTGCCAGCTCTTGATGCTTTATCACATCAGCTCACTGATTTCATGCATGTAGAATTCACTTGGAGAAACACAAACATTATTTTGTATTCCTTTCGTTAATTTGGAAGATGATGATGTACTGTTTTGTTTTGCCATATAGATCTGCTTAAAAAAAAAAAAATCAATTCCATCCCCATGTTCAGTGTATCAATCTGTTTTTCAATAGAGTTGTCCAAACAGGCTTCTCAGTGACAGCTGAACATATTTCCAATGTTTATTTATATTTTATCCTGTGAATTAACCTTTGACAATGTAAAGGTTTTTTTCAAGAAAAATTCTTCTGTCATAAAATTTTTCAGCTTTTAAAAATCCATTTCATGCACTTAGTCCAACCTGAGCCAGGGAAAAATAAATGCAGAAAGAATATAGGGAAAAAAGACACAGAGCAAACTTGAACCAAGAAAAGCTGACAACCATCTTCTTAACTGTACCAAAATGACAAAGGGCACAAAGGTTTACTCCATAGAGTGAGCTTCAAGAAATCAAAGCATTTACACTTTGGCAGGAGGATGTAGGGGTCATGGATCAGGAAAGAAATACTTGATCAGGGGCCACAGAATGGGAGTATCTTTGTCAAGCAATCAGAGAAATCTGTGCTTTGGATGTCAGTACTGCACCATGATTGAGTGTGAAAACTGATTATTAGCATTAATTTTTCACTGCTTACATTAAAAACGAAGTCTAGTGATAAAATCCAAAAGTCCAAACCAACCTAATGATACTTTCATTGTACCCACAGAGGAGACAAGGTGAGTATGAGAGAGCAGGAAAGTGCAAGGCAAAGGGATAGCCTCAAAACCTCAGCACCCTTTACACAGTTTGCTCCTGGCTGGTTTGTTTTATTATCTCTTCACTTATCAGAAGAGAAAAACACAGCTAATGTAAACAGCAAGTAGAGAGACAGTGACCAGAATAGCAATTCATCAGACACAAGCCAACTTGTGAGGTAGCAATTAAGTTCATCCCACTAGTTTATAACTCAAAACACAGGAAAATTAAACTCTTTTTCTTTGTTCTCCCTCCTTTGCCTTTGTCTACTCATTTGTCTTGCGCCTTGTTGCTTGAGATGTTTTTCGTTTGCAATCACAAATATGCTTCCACTACTTCTCATTCCAGAGCACCTGGGGAAGATAAAGATATCTGTGGTACAAATTGACAAATCTGTCTGTTCAGTGAGCACTGCTACTGCCCGGTGAGCTGGGGTAATAAATCATTTTAGCGGATTAATATGTCATCCAATACAGTAACAGTATAAGGATAGCAGAGGCAACAAGACTCCAGGCAGAGGAATAGTATTAACCCTAAATTCAAATATAAAAGGGGAAATTGCAACAATAAGGAGGATATTAAGGAAAAAAAAAATTTGAAGAATATGTAATCAGTATAATTCTAAATCATGGCATGGATGCAATTCACTGACCCACATATTTTGGATCATTCCTTCATCATTTCCCCTCTATAACCATTGATGGGCAGGTGTCAATACTTGTTTCTTCCTCCATGAGTTTAGTCAGTGTGAAATACCTCTCAGAGTCAATCAGTTTTGTGTGGACACTTGTCAAGTGTTTGGCCTATGCTCTGAACCACAACAAAACTCTGGTTAGTCTCCAGTGGCGGCTTGGCTTTACTTCAGCCTTATGACAAGTCAGGCAGACCTCCCTAAGTCGTGACTCAGCTGGGCCCCCATACTGTGCTATGCCCTGCATGCCCCATATAATGGACTGCTAAAAGCAGTTGCTTTTAGAGATTGCATGTCTCATATGTTGTTTCAGAAGAGCTCTGTGGCTACCACTTTCCACCACTTGTTCTTTGCTGCAGAGCAGCAACCAGTCGCTCCAAATTAAAGAGGGTGTGAAACATATAAAATATAGTGAAATATAGTGAAATATAGTGAAAGTTTCTGTAATATAGTGAAAATATAGTGAAAGTTTCTTTAAACCCAAGTCCACAGAGCAAAGGGTTGCAGTGGTTTTTCTATAGTTACTTAGCCAAACAAGGAAAAAAGCAAGTCTAATATGTTAAACCATATTGTCTAAAATTAAGAAGGCGGGAAAGCAGTAAAGGTGGTGAAAGCTGTAAATGGTTAAATCCCATCAGAAAACATGGAATTATCATGCTTCCATTAAAGGATCAATACCTGATTGGTATTGACAAAAAAACTGCCAACTATCCAATCTTAAGAGAGGAAAGAGAGCTAAATTTTTTTTGTGTATAAGAAGGTGTGTTAGTCATCACTGGAAAAGCCAAAGAACACAGAATATACAAGAAAAGCCTCATAGAAAGAAGAAAAAGTAAACAGCCTTTCTCTGCATAGACAATGTGACATCAAGTCTACAACACAACTGTCTGGTGATCTGCATCAGATTTCAATTCTGCGACAAGCCTCAGCTGTAAAACTGTTCCAGAGGTGTTGCAACAAAGAGACACCACAAATGTCCATCAACATGCAAACATTTATGCAAATGCACTTGTCATCACGACTGCCTGTATCAGTATGACAAAACAAAAACATGCACGGCGCACACATGGGAAGGGAGCTGCTAACATCATGGAAGTCTCCCAAGTCACAGAAACCTGCCTCATGAGGATGGGGATGTAAGACGCACCATGTAAGACGCACAGTGTGATTTTACAGCAGTGATTTTTCCTCCATGAACACATGGTCATCCGTGACACCATGGGCTCACACGGGATAATGCATGAGAGGCTATTACTCTAGACTGGCTGACAGGCCTGATAATTAGCCACCAGATTAATTTACAGTACCCTCCTTAGGCAGCCTTGAAGGAGAAATTGTGCCAGCTGCTGTAATTAACAGAATTCCTTGTAATAAGTTTATTGAAATGATCTTTGATATTTTCAGAAGTAGACTATAAATTATTTAACCAATACAGGATTATCTCTTTAAAATGAAGGTGAATGATAATTTTCCTGAACCAAGAAATATATATACATACATGGCGATGACAGAATCAGGCATTTTGGGGTTTGTTGAGTTGTTTTTGGGTTTTTTTTTTGTTTGTTTTGATTTGCTTTTTTTTTGTTTGTTTTTTTCTGAAGTACCTTGTGCTTCTAGGGAGGGTGGGAAACTAAAACAAAGTAACAAACAACAAAAAAAAAAAAAACAAAAAACAAACCAAAACAAA
This sequence comes from Regulus satrapa, assembly GCA_013396955.1. NCBI lineage: Eukaryota > Metazoa > Chordata > Aves > Passeriformes > Regulidae > Regulus > Regulus satrapa. Next base: position 1,127,658 of record VWZN01004115.1, on the reverse strand, counting down.
AACAAACCAATAAAAAAAACCCCCAAAAACAAAAACGAAACCAAAAACCAATAAAACCTCCAATTATTTCTGTCTTGAAAAAATGTTACTCTTGGACACAAGACCACAAACAATCTCTCATGTTCAGTCCATGCATACTAGGAGACAACCATACTATCAAAGTACAACTGAATTAGCTTATGCTTGCCATCTAGAATCAGGGGACATGTTGGAGTCTTTACACCCCACTGCTCACCCAGTTATTAACCACAGCTCAGGGACACAGGACTAAGCAAGATACTTCTTCGGATCTTGAAACTCTGATTGTAGATTTCCAGTAAGCACGGAGCAACTTCAAGAGTCAAGGTGTGTCATGTGAGCCCCACGTGTCACTGCACGAGTGCTCTACCTCTGGTGAATGCGTGTGAAATACTCCTCCCTGCAGGTCTGCCAATTGCTGTCAGCTAATCCCAAATAGTTCATTACATCTCAGAATCTCAGCCCAAAACACTGGTCTAGACTGCTTCTTCTGCTATGAGAAAATTTAATATGTGCATATTTGGATATGTAGTTTTAATCTACTCACTGGGCAGCACCAGCAGCTAATGCAAGAATTTAGGTAACATAGCAAATCCTGCAGCTAGACCCAGACCAGTCTTTTAGCTGCACAGTTTACAGTGGTTAACCTCACTGTTTCTGACCCTGACTCATATGCTGTAGTCATCAAAGTGAGAGCAGTTCAGGTAAATCCTCAGCTTCTGCGATAGAGCAATAACTGAGCTTTGTCCTGTTTTATTTAAATGCTTTGAGACCCACAAAATCTGGAAAGTATCCTGTGCTATTGCTCAAGATTACTTCTCTGACAATGAAATTCTGGCTCTCTTATCATCAAAGCACTAAAATACACTATACCTCAGCAACACAGATGAGAAACACAGCTGTAAAAGAAATATACAAACAGTATTTGAACCGCTTGGAGGAAAAAAACCAAAGTCACTGGCCCCTCTCCACCACTAAAATGCACTGAAATATTTTCTGCACAGCCTCTACCATACTATAGCACTAAAGAATATAACTAACAAAAAGCCTAAGGAAAATCACCAAAACTGATTTTAGGCTATATAAATGAGCAATAGAATAATTTCCTAAAATGATTATCCACTAATGATAGCTTTGAGGTGATAAAACAAGAAGTCAGAGCCAGATCACACTCTGGAATAGCATGATAATTTCTTCTCTACCTAGGTAACTGGAACAATCACACCATTTATGATAATGACAATATAAACAACCTTATGTCTCCAGACTAAATACTCCCTGTAGTTAGAAATGGAGGGGGGAGGTGTTTATTCCACTTGCAGAAATGCTGAAAAATATAGGCAAGATACATCTGTGCGCTTGATCCTACCTAGCTAAAAAACAACATGCAACAGTTTACGTGATATTGACAGATACTAGACCACATCACTGCATAATCATGTGGTGATCAGATTTGTGCCCCACTTTGGAATTCATGAGGGTAGACAGCTGCGGGCCTCCCTATCTTCTAGGAATTGCATATGCATAAAAGATAATCACAGCTTTCATTTATATTTTTACAAAGTTTCTATCCAATTTTCTGTCAGAGATAACCTTGAAAATGTAAAGGAAATAAAAATGATAGACAGATTGCTAGGCTTGAAAGGACTGAGAGCTATATTCAGTTTCAACAGAAGGCTGTAAGTGAGAAACCCTAAAAACACACACCCGCATCCAAAGAACTTGATTAAACTTGATTTATATCAAAAACCCATGTACAAAAAAATCCCAGCTCTCCCTTCAGATTATCTAAGAAAGCAAAGCAGAGAGACTTTCATCTGCCTGAAAAGAAAAAACTGCACCTATGGCTACTTGGAAAACAAGTGATCTGTGTCTCATAGTGATGAGGAGGGTACATAGCAATCTTATTTTAGCCAGAAAAGACTAGACAAGAGGCTGTCTTGCAGGTCCCTCCCAGTCTCAATTACTTACTGCTTCTCATGGCTTATCTCTCTGCTCCTTAAAGAGTTGCCCTATTTTCTTGACATCACCTGGCTTGAAAAATATTTCCCTTTTGTCTTCATATTTATGTGTCAGGGAGAAAACTGGAGAGAGTGACAGAGAACAATCTTCAGTATATAAAATGATGTTATAAAAAGAACAGAAATCAATTACTCCCCTTAATTAATGAGGACAGAAGAGGAAGTAATGAACTTAAGCAGCATCAAGGGAAATTTAGGTCAAATACAGTTACTATGTGAAGTTTCAAAGAGTAAGAAGAGTTAGGCAAATGAACCGACCATCAAGGGAAGTTAAAGAGTTCTCATCAGCAGTACAGAGCCAAGGTTATAAATTTCCCTAGAGGACAACTGAGGAAAAATGAAGCTATTCCTATTCCCCCAGTGGGAGAAGGGACAAGATGTTAAACTCAAAAGCCTCTGAACATTCACACTTCTTCCCTCTGTTGTTCTTGTATCCTCCTTATCAATATCTTCCCCTTCATTTTCATGTTGTCTGAAGTGATCTGCACTGAACAGACCATATTCTTTCTATGGTCCACAAGACTATTATATCTATTATATACATTATATGATGATAGGTATTTTATATTTTATTAATTATTATTTATTATACATATTTATTTTCCAAGACTCATGGGTTTCTGTAATCAGGACTTCTAATAGCAAAGACATCCAAGAATTTTTATGGTGGAGATCCCTCATTCTTCCCTTGCCTACAGAGGGAATCCAGGCAATATCCTACATTTCTGAGGTTTCTGAAGTGAACAGAGAAAGATTTCATTTTTGAGTTCCAAATTACTTATAACAGCTTTAAAGTCTGCACACAATGCAGTCACACAATCAGTGAGGTACTAATTATTCCTAAGAAGCTTACTGTCCAAACAGATAGATCAGTGAAGACAAAGGAGCACAGAGTGATTGTGTAACTTAAAGAAACTAAAGCAGGACAATAGCAATAAGACATGCTACCATCTCAATTAAGTGTCTGCATCATTAGAATACAGCAAACTGGTGGAAAAAATCAAAGATTCTTATACTCTTGCTTCCACTCTGAAAACTGCAGGTCTAAATGTTAAAGGTAAAATACACTCATCAGTTTGGGTTAATCTACTGCATAGTTACACAATTGTGATTGCAGCTATTTCCCCGCTATAGCTTTAATTTAGCTAAAGAAAAGGGCTGCACAAGGGCTGCAATCCACTAACCATGGGACATACCTGCACTAACAGATTCTACAATGAAAATATCACTGACTCATTTCACCATTATTGTTGACATTGTCATCTTGATTAGATATCCATCACCCCATCCACAATTATATTCTATACTTAATTACAGCCTAGATAAACATAGACAGATACAACCATATATTACCTTTATTAGCACAGTAGTCCAAGGCCAGCCTAATGGTTGTAAGGTCATAGAATTCTGTCACTGTTGCAATCTTATTATGCTTTTCCAAAGCTGAAACTGAAATTCTGAATTTGTCCAACTACAGGACTCCTGTGACTATATATATTTATTTTCTAGAACAGACTTATTCTTCAAAATAGAACTTTACTTCATACAACCAAGAGTCTAAACTTCAGTTCCAAGAATGAGCAAAAAATAAGGACATGGAAGCAGTCATTGTAATCTTTGTTCTGATTGTCCAAGTTTAGGCTTTCAATCAAAACCCCTGAAAATTCAATAGAAGGGCTTCATCAGGCAGAAACTTAACTTCCATCTTATGAGTTTAGAAAGAAAATATATGAATCAAGTATATGAGTCAGGTCCCGATCAAAATCCCCATTGACAGGAAGACTTTCCCAGTGTTCATATTAACATTAAGAAAATATATCTTAAGGAAATAAAACTTTGCCATTCAAAAGCTCTGCATTGTGCAGTCAGGGCAGGGATTAGAAAGGATGTGCACCAAGTGACATCATGTTATCCATTCATGTTATTATTGTGGAAAGGGGCAAAGAGCTTTGAAAAAAAGGAAAAAAGAATGGCAGATTTAAAGTAAATCAAAGAAGGAGACAATGATAGGCAAAAATAGTGAAGAGAGGTGGAGAGTAAACAGACATGAAAGAAGATTCTCCACAGAAAAAAAGAAGGTGCACAGAGGATTTAAAACTGAAGTCAGAAGGCTGAGCAGAGAAGTACCAACAGATGAAACAGCTGGAGAAAATTCATGCTGACAGCAACAGATCTCTCTGGCACAAAGGAGAAGCAATACCTTGTGAAAAGCCAGTTTAGGCATCAGAAAGTGGCAGAAAGAAATTCCAAAATGTGGGTGAAGGCAAGAGCATCTGGACTGGTCCAGTTACTGTAGTATGGTCTTTACTGCAGAGAAAAAAATCCTAGTTTATTTCTATGCCAGTTATGAAACTGGCATATCTTCATGTTCTCATAGTTATTCTATGCTTTCCTAGAAAAAAAGGCAAAATCTGTAAAGGAAGAAAGGATCACAGAATTTGTGAAAACAGAAGCAATTACTATATCCAGGCAAAATGTATGTAAGCAGTGGTAAAAATCAGCCACCAGGCTAGAAATATTTTAAATTAAATCAGAGTGAACTCATGTTAAAACACATTACAGAAAAAATATTCCAGGGTCAAACACTGCTCTGGAAAATTAAGGTATCTGGGAACTTAAATATTTTACAATTTTTATGTTGTCTTTACCTTGTGTGGCTTACAGTTATATTAACTTTAAATGACTTTACAACATGTTTGTCTCTGGCAGCACAACTAATTACCATGGAGATGATTATGAGGAAAAAAATGTAACTCCCACTTGTGAATAGCAACTTTTTTGAACAATGATTAACAAAGAATACTTTTACACAAATATTCCCAACACTTAACTCGTGATCTGTACCAGAATTTTTATTTCAAGATTCTGTATAATGTAACACAGCAAATGTACCCAGTTTGCTTTGAGACCCCCAGGCTGGGTGACAGCCATGGCACAACTTGGGGAGTAAAGGGTTAACCAGCTCTGCAAAAAAGACAGAGGATTTGTTCCCAGTAAGGACACTGAGCTGACACAGCAACATTACTATTACTCGACCCAGCTCATTCAAAGCTGGGTAAGCTGGGGTGTCTCTGCATGGTTTAAAGGCAATCAAAGTATTAGTTTGCCAAAGGAAAAATATTCTACAGAGTTTTCAAAGGAGGCAGCAAGAATATTTCTACATTTGGACTTACAGCTTAGTTCCTTCCCTTGCTATGCAGAAAAAATGGCATTTGGAAATCCAAATTTGAAGGCTTATTTTTAAAGCTCTTATTGCAGGAGAATGATAACTAGCTTCTTTAAACCCATGGAGCTATATATATAACTGAAAATACTTCTATATATTAGATATAATAATACCTATTATAGTTATTTTTAAATATATATTTCTTTGTAGCTTTACTTCATCTATACTTAAAATAATCAGTTCACCCTGCTGTTTTAAGACCCTCATGTCTAAAAATTCATCTCAGCATTCTGTGCTGTTGTTTCTTGAATAGGCTCTGCAATACATCCTGTCTTCCTTTCACTTGCTTTCTGTCATATGTTGGTATAAATAACAGCAACAAAACCAAACAGTTACAATCATTCTCACTACTTGAATTAAAAGTATTTATTGCAAAACATATGGTTCATCTGCCTCAGAAACAAAACTGCATAGGCTTTTCAAACCATAAATTAACATCAGCATCATCCTAACACAATGAGCAGAAGTTTTCATACATGTAATCTTACCACTTAAAGCAGTTTCTAACTTACTGAAAGAGGAAATCCAAATTTCACAGCAATGTCAAAACCTGGTGATAATAAAAGTTCAAACATTCTGGCTTCTTTGTTTTATTTGGATATTGTTCTTTTGGTAGAAGAGTATTTTTCCTCTGATTCAGCAAGCTTAGATCATAACTGCCTAGTGCTGATTTTGACTCCTGTTTGGCTATGACAATTTATTGTATGGGAAATAAAATTCTTAGTAAAGCAACATTAATCCTTCTATGTTGGGAAACATGTTGCTTATCTTGCCTTCAATGAGCTTATTACAAAATATAAATCTGTGCAAAAATGCAAAATGAAGGAAAATATAAAAATATATCTGGGTTATGAACACTGATCAGACTTACTTTAACCTTAGGTTTAAAATTGCAGCTTCAAAAATTCACAATTTGTTCTAAGAACATTGTTAAATATTTAAAATGCATTTTTTTCTACCATTGGGTTAGAAAAGAGCAACAAAGCATACCATAAGGCAACAGACCCCCCCATTAATATTTTTTTTGCTCTGATTTTAAAAACATGTTTTGTATCACTCAATGGATGGAGAAACAGTGATACAAAATTCTGTCACTCTGCCAAAAGCACATACAGAACAAGACAAGTGAGAGCAATTAAATTTCTGATCAGGATAATAATTTAACTGCAGATCTAGAGACTATAATCATCTGGAACATTTGAGCAGCATAAAATATTACCAGGACTGTATTCCATAAATTATCATACACAACTTGTCACCTGAAGGTACTTCACCTGAAGAGGTGTAGCACTTTTCCTATCACTCTGCCAGAGATGCTATTTCTTCTAAAAACAAAGGCCTCAAGAAATAGAACTGTTTATAACAGCTTACTGTTATAAAATTTTTTATAACAGTGTACTGTTTATACTTTAAATAGTATAAAGAACTGTTTGTGTATCTACTCGGAGCAATAGAGAGAATTCCCAAATGCAGGGTCATTATTCCGCTAGCTTCCTTTGGCAGGGAAGTGCTTTTATTGCCAAGACACTTGATTTATCATGAAAGGAAAAAAATAACCTGATGCTTCAAGTAATCCCTTGTCCCATGCATGTACAAGTGAACTGGATGTTGGTCTCCTCCCAATACATTGAGTTGATATTTCACCATCATACAGACAAGATAAGATGGGTGTCCATTGTCCCATGGACAATGTCATGCCCTTAACAACTGAAAGATTCAGCATAGTTTTCAAAAACACCTACAAAAGGCCTGTCCTTGAGAACTGAAGGCACATTTTTATTGACATTTCAGTACATTTCATCACAGACCTTGCTGCTTGCTTAGGAAAAAGTGGCAAGTGATGATTTCTTCAGCCAAGAGAGAAAAAAACATGGCTACTTTTTAATGCATCAGGTGCAGCTGCTTTATCACAGCCATGCTGAGGCAAATAATTTGGGGTGACATTCATCTTAGCTCATTTTAGCAGTCTAAAAAGTCAGGAGTGTAATCTAATCTATTAATTTAGCTGCTCTTGAAAGTCAGCAAAAAAAGCCAGACACCTCCAGCAGACAAGTCCTCAGTGAACCCTAAAACAGGTGGATGGATTGTCCTCCCGTAGCAAAGGAGAGACATATCATCTATTTTGCCTCAACATACTTTAAATTGCTAGAGATAGACAAGATTAATCCAAATGTCTGAAGGACATTTGCCAAGTTATTTATACCCCATGCTCTTACAGAAATCTTACTTACTAAAGCTTTATTTTCTGAACTTAGGGGAATTCTTAGAGAAACAAAGGGACTCAAATTTGTTTTTAAAGCTCACACACACTGACTTAATGCATTGACTGTCCACCTGTCAGATGAGGCCAGTTGCAAGAACATGTAACAAGGATAAGATTACAGCACCCTGCAGTAATGTTTACATCCAAAGAAAGCATTTTGGTTGCATAGGGTGTTAGGAAGTGGTAAACTATTCTCAGGCTTGTCACAGCCCACTCCAGCAGGGAAGAGAAACGAGGAAGCTTCAGAAGTGGCATGCAAGGAGTTTCCAAACAGCCTGTTAGTTCAGCTCAGCAGTGGTGAGTGGTGCTTTGCTGCTCAGAATCATCAGGCCATGCAGCTGGTTAATTTATAAGTTTCAAAGTACAGCTTTCTTGTGTAAAACAATGCTGTTTTCAACATGGGGACAGCTCACAATTTGAACTTGAGAGCTATGGGTTTTGGCAGGAGATCTTACCAGGTATACCACTGAGAAAAACTAGTTATCCCTTATTTTGATCTATAGTATGGAACAACTTTTCCAAATAAATAGCATTTTTAAAGCTTGGCTATTTCCACTTCTAAAAAGCACTTCTACCAACTTTGTGTGTACAAGACTTCCATCATATTTTACCACAAATGTGATGCTTTTTCTGCTATATTATGCAGCATGTGAATCCAAATCACTCAGTGAAAGGCAGCAGATCACTGCATTTTTCATCATAATACCATGTGACAAATACACTTATCCTGCCTTCATGCAGCAAGGCCTATTTCCAATTTTTAAAAATTACTGTCACTACAATTTACATTTAACAACGTCTTTCTTGGCTAGTACTGGGAAAATACTGAAAGAGAATTCACAAACATTAATTTGACTAAAAGCACACATGTGCTTTGACAGCATTTGCAAGGGTCATTGTTTGACGTGCTCAGATATTCATTCTGTATTTTTTTTCTTTTTTTTTTTCTTTTTTCTGTGAAGTCACTTGTGGGAAAGCTATATCTAGGCAAACAGTTAGGAAGGTTTATGAAATAACTCTGCACATAGCCAGGAAGCCTCTCATTCTTATCCCTGATGAAAAAAGGTCAATAGAATCATTGAGTTGAGAGGAACCTTCAATATCATCTAGTTTCAACCCCCCTCCTAGGGGCAGGGATGCCTCCCATTAGACCACACTGCTCAAAGTCCCATCTGACCTGACCTTGAACACTTCCAGGAATTGGGCATCCATGACTTCTCTAGACAACCTGTTTCTATGCCTCACCACCTAAAGTAAAAAGATTCTTCCTAATGCCTAAACTAAACCTCCTCTCCTTCAATTTAAAGCCTTTGTCCTTTCACAATATGCCCTTGGAAAAAGACCCTCTCCATCTTTCTTGTATGCCCCCTTCAGGTACTGAAAGGCTGCTATAAGATTTCCTCCTCTCCACGTTGAGCAGTCCCAACTCACTCTCTTCACAGGAGAGGTGCTCCAGCCCCCTGATCATCTTCACAGCTCTCTTCTGGACTCACTCTAATGTGTATACACCTTTCTTATGTTTGGGGCCTCAGAACTGAACTCTTCACTCCACATGGGGTTTCACTGAAGCAGGGCAGCAGGTGAGAATACCCTCCCTTGACCTGGAGTCACTCTTCTTTTGATGCAGCCCAGGATACATTTGGCTTTCTGGGCTTCAAGAGCACATTGCTGCATCATGCTGAACTTCTCATCCACCACCACCCCCAAGACCTTCTCCTAGGGCTGCTCTCAATCCATTCTTCACCAGTTTGTGCTTGGGATTGCCCTGACTCAGGTGAAGCACCTTGCACTTGGCCTTGTTGAGTGCAAGAGGTTTGTCCAGGCCCAGCTCTGGAGCTTGCCAAAATCCCTCTGGATAGGCTCCCTTTCCTCCAGCCTGTCAACCACAGCTTGCTGTCACCAGAAAACCTGATGAAACAGCAAACAAGCCCACTGTCCACGTTGCCAACTAAGGTTCTAAACTGCCTCAAAGTTGATACAAATCCCTGAGGAACACCACTCATCAATGGTCTCTTCTTGGGCATCAGGACATTGACCACAACTCCTTAACAGTGACCAACCAGCCAATTCCTTACCCACTGAATGATCCAGCTGTCAAATCCATGCCTGTCCAGTTTTGAGTCAAGGATGGCATGTGGGACGGTGTCAAATGCTTTGCAGAAGTGCAGGTATATGGTGTCAGCTGTTCTTCCATTTCTGACCAATGCTGAAACCCTGTCAGAGAAGGTCATCAAATTTCTCAGGTACAATTTAGCCTCAGAAGAGCCCCAATCAGCTCTCACCAAACAACTCTTTAATGTCCATGTGCCTCAGCATAGTTTCTAGGAGTATCATCTTTGTCACCTTGCTAGGAAGCAAGCAAGGTGAAACTGACCAGACTGTGAGTTTCCTTGGTTTTTCTTTTTTTCAAAATGGGAGCTCTGTTTCTCCATTTCCAGTCAGTGAGAACTTCAGTGGACTGCCACAGATTTTCAAATATGATGGATAGCAGTTTAACCACTTCATCCATCAGTTCCCTCAGAACTAAAGATGCTCAGACATCAAATCAGCAAACAAAAAAAAAAAAAAATCTGTGTGACAAAACACAGAGATCATTGAGTAGTTATACAAGCTTGTAAAAGAAAATAGAATAATAACCTCTTCATAAAGAACTACTTAGCCATTTGTCTAAAAGAGCTTTAAAATAAAGTTTCAATCTGCTTTAGTTAAGCACAAATTATTGAACTCAGTATGGGAGAAATTAGATGAATTCCTACTATATCTGCATCATAAAAAAGAATAGAGTAAATGATCTAATAGTCCCTTTCCACCTAAAATGCTATCAATAAAGAGGAAAAGATGCTGCACTATTCACATTTTCAGCAAATGTAGCAAATAACCAACAGAAATAGGTTATTTTCCCCTCAGTCAAAAGAACACTAAAAAAGAACATTCAGGTTCCTTATTAAAAAAAAACAAAAACAAAAAAACCCAAAAGAAACACAACAACAACAACAAAACCCAAAAAAACCACAAAACCAAAAAAAACAAACAAGCAAAAAAAAAAAAAATCCCCTTCTTTTTTGGACATAATTTTAAAAAAAAAAAAAAAAAAAAGAGAGGGCAAAAAAGGGTCCAAAAAGGCACACACACAAAGCATTTGCTGAGTAATTTTGAATAGTGAATAAATTAATGAGGAAAAAATTGTTTGTGGATAATTCATGAACAGAAAAAAAAGATGAAATTGATCAAATAAATTGTTTGCTGTAAATAGTTCTTTCAACTCTGGCTTCAACACATGTTACCTAATAAATCTAACAGAGTCCAACACCACAGTAATTATTTAGAAAGTACAATCTGGCCACTTGAAAACAAGTCCAGATTACTTAAATTATTTCTTTTTTGTTGATATGTCATCTTTCCCCTCTCTAAGGGTTAGGCCACTCTTGTCTGCCTAAAATACCACTAAATATTTTTCAGCTCTTTTAGCATATTTTCAAATTAGCAAAAAGTAATATTTTTCCAGCTACAACTGACCTAGGTTTATAAAAAATAAAAATTACTAGGATTTGTTATGGATTCAAGTCTCAGAGGATGCAGGTTTTGACATTTTTCAGTTTCTTGTTTAGCTTTCTGCTTTTTTTTCCTAAAATGTCTAGATGTACATTTAGGTTCATATCCTATAAATCAGGTCTGCCCCTTATTTTCCACAAGCAATTATTTGTATTAATATTGGGTTTAATTTAATTGAAATCAATAAATTCTTAATAATAATTTCTGCTGGATTAATTTCAGTCTCTAATTTACAGACCAATCAATTCTGTCTTGTGTTCTTTCTCTCAAGTCTTATTTCTTCTACTCTGTAGTTTAGAACACTTTTCCACAAACTGAATTATTTGTTTTGCAGTCTATTTCTGCCAATAAATATGAGCCATTTCACTTGTTATGCTTTCATATTGTTAAACAGGATGGCAACAGAAGCAATCCAGATTTGTGGGTAGGAGCACAAAACTCCTTAGAGCTTTAGGTATTAGCTAGCTTTGCTCTGTCAGCAAAGAGAAGCACAATCCCCTATCCTGTGTACATTCATCCCAATAAATTAAGGTCAANTTAAATACCTTCATGAAGAAAGCTTCCTACTTCCATATGGATCCCACCTGGTCTTCACAATGTTCCCTGGAACTGCTTAAGATCTTCTATAGATACTTTTGCTTCTTGTATTCTGCCAGCTGGCCTTCAACCATCCTACTGGATATTTTCTAATTCAATTTCTCACCTTCATCTAGATATTTGGGTTCTCTGTATTTCCTTATTCTCATTACATGTGAATGTCCTTTTGAAGGTGTTTATCCTCCTGTGATATAATTTCTTGGAGCCTTGGATGAAGACTTTCCAGGAGAGCTACATTGCTGCAAAATATGGGTAGAACCATATTTTTGTTTGCTGAAAAAGCAAGGACTAGTAATCAAAACAGGTAAATGTACAGACCAAATAATTTTGCCCTGAATTCCATCCAGTGCAGACAAGGCTTTGCCTTGGTAATAGCTATAGCATCACAGGCAGTATATTATATGGGCTGTTCTGAATATTCTATATTGGTTCTTATATTTCAAAAGTACTTTATGCACTGCAATTATATTTGAAAGTAGATCTTAAAAAAAATTTCTTCCTCTATTTTTGTAAGAGCTCATATACACATATGTACATACACAGGAAATATGTAAGAAATCTTGGAAACTCCTTCTTTCTTTTACATTACTTTCTTGCTAACAGGAAAATCCAGATTCCACATAGGGAATTGAAAATTATTTTTTTCTTATGGTATAATTTGATGGACTTGAAAGAATTCTTTAAGTAACAGAAAAAACAACAACCAAAAAAATCAGGTTCACATCACACTGGTGATAGGCAGATGAGAAGGTGAGAGGTGAGATTGCTCCACTGTATTACTGACTGCACCCATCTAAACAATGTGACAGATATCAGCATGGCAAGTGCAGGATCCTAACCAGGCTCAGTTTTTCTGTGAAGATTTAAGGGCTAAAATTTATAGCAGGGTGAACATGTTACTGCTATGTCCTGTAGCATATGTGCAATTCAGAAATCAGTGCAACAACTGCTATGTCTATAAGCCTGTGGTGAGTTCTAGAGGTGGTAACACAACATTTTCCTAAACTGGACTCCTGGAGAGGAAGAAAAGGGAGTAAGACAGAGGGGAGGGGCTGGACAGTGCACAGAAAAATCTTTCCAAGTATGAGGGTGTAGCATAGCAAAGAAAAAAGATATGTAAGACAAAAATATGCTTAAGGATGCACATTCTTAGAACAAAGAGCTGGGGTGTATTTTGCCATACAAAAGCAAACCTAAAGATCAGTGACACTCAATAGTTATTCAAGTGATGCCTGTGCTTAATGCAGCAGAGAAAGCAAAGCAGAGGAATGAAGTGGATAGAAAAGGTGGCCAAAAGCATAAGTCAAGCAGATGCACAGCAAGCAGGCATAAGATGGCATGGTAAGGAGACAGCAGGAGCACACAGCCTTAATCAGCTTGGACGTAGCTAAAGAGAGGGAGAAGTGCTTTGAGAACACAGGCAGAAAGGTCAAGCCAGTGGATCTCAAAGCACTCTACCAGCTCATTAATTAAGCAGCTCCATACCCCTGGCATCTGGGTGCATAACTTACTTGATGTCCGCCACAAAAATCACTAAAGGTTGACAGAGTGACTCAGTGACTTTCCACAAGGTCACTGAGCTGGGAAAAAAATTCAAGCAGTACAAATCCTTCAACAGCTGCTCCTGAAACCCACCTATCCTTTGTGCTTTTGGAACAAGAGAATTCACTTTATGAGTCCAACTGTAGTCATGATCATTCTAGAAATAAATAAACATTCAAAAAAATTCTTTTGAGTGTTCAGCTCCAGCAATTGTAACACAAAAGGACATTTTTACACAGTTTAAAAAAGACTGTTTTACACCAAATTGGAGGCAGAGCTAGAAGATAATGAATCAATGGGATTATTTACAAGACAGGCAAATGATAATGTAATTTAGTCACAGGTTCTGCAAAACTTGTAACAATTCATCTCAGAAGAGAATCTAGAAGAAAAATTGAAGAAGAAAACTGAAGAAAGGTTCCTCATTTGGTGTAACTGGGGAAAAGGAAAATGTCTTCTCATGTGATGAGAAGTTTTTCCCACTTCCAAATTCTAGTATGAAAAAAAATCTTTTTTTCTCTGTCAATGATAAGGTAACTCATTATGTTGCAACCTTGTCAATCAGGTCTTGTAGATCAACAGATCTTTTTAAAGTCCTAATCAAAGTCCTGATAAAAAATTCAAACTCAATTATAGTTCAGAAATGAAGCCAGTTTTCTTGAGTGCAATTTACTCTGAGGACTAACCTGGACACAGAAGTTTGAAAAAATGAAAAGTAACAGGCATGCAATAAAACAGATTATATGTGATTTATAAACACGGAATTAATTAATCAGTAATAATTTTTGTTGATTTTATTTTTAAAAAATATTTTTTTCTCCAGAAAACTAAATTTCCTAAGCTTTCTTTATCTTCTTTTATTAAGGCAGCATTTAAATTCCTGCAAATAACGCAATATAGCAAGGAAAAAAAATTGTCTTCTTTGCATGAGAGAACTGCTCCTTTCTCAAAAAAAACAAAAACAAAAAAAAAAACAAACCAAAAAAACCCAAAA
>VWZN01004115.1:1075300-1113430 GCA_013396955.1 Regulus satrapa | reverse complement strand
AAACAAACCCAAAAAAAAAAAAAAACCTACCAAAAAAACAAAAGGGTGGAATTAAGACTGAGTTGGTTTGGACTGTTTTGTGGGGGGTAGGTGTATGGGTGTGGTCAGGTTTTTAAATATGTGAGAATTTAGGCCTCACCAAATTAGTAGGATTTTCCCTCAAATGCCATTCTTAGCATTCCAGTAATGTACATGCCTGGTTTTTTAAATGTAAGTGGTCCACGTCCCATTTCTATGGGTTTTTTGTTTGTTTGTTTTTGATAATCTGTCCTAACTCCTCTCACCCAAATAGAACTTCAGTAAGTTTCAGAGACTAGCTGGACAAATAATATTTGCCCAATTCTTTTAATTTTTTTTAATTTCAAATTTATGAGCCCTAAAGTTTCATAGTACACAAGTCTATTCAGGAAAGGCTAGTTTTCAATTTAGTTTCAACCAGAATTCCACAAAATAATTTATCTTCTTTACAATACACATTTTGAAGCACTGAAGGTTCACTTTATCTTGAGTCCAAAACAATAACCCAAAAAACCCCACATCTGCACAGAACAAAAATATTCAAATAATTCACGGACTTTGAATAACTTTTGGGGAGAGGCTTCAAAAAAAATCATCCTTTGGATCTGGTCCCATTTCTAACCTTTCACTGGGTTGAAAAGACTAATACATTCTGAAGGTATGTGTGAAGCTGAAAGGTTAAACTGCCCTTGCTCAAAGGACTTTTTAGAAGTTACTATTTGATTAGCACAGACAGTTCTGATTACTGGACCCAGGGTAGATCAAGATATTCTAGAAACCCAGCCACCACTGACTACACACCTATTCCTGGATCTCTTCTCCTTGATAGGAGCACAAAAATACACAGTTAATCTCCAAACTTTAAAAAGTGTAGTTCTTCATTTACCAGGGACAAGTCAACTGTCAACATCCAAGTAATCTTAATGGCCCATGTAATCACACAAGCAAGCAATTGTTTCTCTAGAATTATCTAACAGCATTCTCATGCAAAATATAAACAATTTAGAAAAGAACATTAGGTAAATACAGTAGTTGCTTACTTATACCAGTATTTCTCTGGGTGGAGGCCAGATAGATAAGAAAATCCACAGCAAAATGTGAAAAAGGACAAAACACCTCCTATTCTATTTAGAAAATTATTTCTATTTCTTTCTCAGTAAAGCAACACACAATGAAATTTATTGAAACATGGAAAGAATAACACAAAAAAGCTCAATATAGCTAATACAGCTTTTTCATTTACCTTTTTCAGTGTTAATTTTATATCCTTATTTGGTAATCTTTACCATATTGTTTCCTACCCTACTTCTTCAAAAGTCATTCCTTCTTAAGTCTTTTCCTCACTTTTAGAAAGTGGTTAAATGTTTTCTTCAATCTAGACATTATGAGGCTCCATAAATCTCAGAGACTTAAACATGTGTCTAAATTTAAATACATATTTAAAAGACTGCAGAGAATCGGGTTTTATATAAAAGACTGTAATCTATACCAGTAAATCTTCACTGCATTGAGTATATTTTTTTCTTTTCCTCTATAAAAGTCTTTATTTCAAAATGTATAGGTGATGCACTCTATGTAGTATGAAATTCAAATGGGGTTTTGTCCTGGTGTAATCCAATCTTCTTTTATTTTTTCTTAAAATCACTCTTCCAGCATTCTGCTCTTCTTCAAACACTTCAAATGCATTAATCAAGCTGTCAGATTCTCTTTAATACTTTTGCCAGGACAATTCTGATCTTAATTCTAGACTGCAATACTTTTAAGGTATCCAATACAATACAGAGAGCATTTGTAATCATTGTTTTGTGGTTTTTCACCTTCCATTGTGTTAAAAAAATACCCCATTAATCATGTCAATCAATTTTGCGTGTATATGATTCTCAGAGCTTTTTTCCAATCCCTTTGCAAAGTCCTTCAGTATTTATTAGCATACAAATACACTTCTATAAATAGAAGTGATTTAAAATTTCTACACAGAAGAAGATCCCAATGTTACAACCTCTGATTTTATCCCAAAATTAAGACAAGAAAATTTGTTTCTTCAAATCCAAGAGTCTGAAAACCATGTCAAAGCAAACTGAATTTTCCTTTTGAGGCTAGGAACCACATGCTCCTCTACTCCTGTGGCTCTGACCCTTGGCCCATTCCATGCATCCCAGAAAGCACACATGGATGCAGCAGTGCCTGGGGAGAGAGCAGGAAGAAAGAGGTGCGTGCTCCTTTCTGCTCCTCATTTAAAAGACAGAATAATAAGGACCATGACCACTACTCCAAGTAGTGGAAGTTCCCGGTACAAAAAATAATTTTGTTGGTTTGTTTAGTTTTTGAGGTTCATTTTGTTTTTGAGGGGAGGTTAATGGCTAATGGCCCATGACACCCTCCCAAAACTCCTTCCTAAGGTACTCATGTATGACTAAAACAAGCAGTAGCAGACATTTAAATTGGCCTGCAAAAGATTCAGACTTGAGTATAAAGGCACAAGAGAGCACAAAGAACAGAGGAAGAGCCCGAGGGAGGGGGCACTGCAGCTCAGGCAGACCAGCACTGCCCTTAGACCAAACCAGTGCCCTATGTTGATTCTGCACTTAATGAAAACTGACAGCCCAAGAACTAGACCACAGAAAAGAAGTCATTGATGAAAGATTTTTCATTTTAAATTTAACCCACATTTATCTTTTATATACCAGCTTACAATAGATCTGTTTTCGTATCTGGACACACTATGTTTATATTCATCCTAAACCTTCTTTTACATTCTCATCCTTCATTTCCAATTACATGCCAAATACACTCTGTGTGGCATGAGAACACTGAAAGTGGCAGCTGAAAGACTGGTTTCTTTCCCCTAAGAGATGCATGTCACAAAAATGAGCACATGAGCTTTCCTATATGTCTCCTAGAGAAGAAATTGCTCTTCTTTACTAATATGGACAGATCAGATAAGACTGTGTCTTCAAAGGGATAGCAAGGATTTCTCGCAGGCTAAGTGAAAGGTTCACTTAATATGCTGCTAAAGGCCACTTGAGGACTTTTTGGGCATAGTAATATATTTGGTTCTATGTCTTTGCGGAGGCATGGTATAGGAATCCCTTTCCAGTAGCTCTGCAGTGCTCAATTTGGCTGGGCAAGGAAACTGCAGGACATTTCCAAAAACGGTCACACAGGTGCTGGCCTGAGTGTGAAGCCGGTGGTCAGCAGGGAAAGGCAGAAATCCAGGTGAGGAGCAGCTGATCTGCAGCCAGTGTACGTGACAGAGCCAGTATGGGCATCTGGCACTGTGGGAGGGGTACGATTCACAATCTCAGGTCGGCTCCTGCACATAAAGCAGAAAGAACTGTGGTATTCTCACACCAGCGAAATTAACATCAACACAACCAATGCTGGCATTGCTTCTAAGGGCTGCCACCCCTTTGTTTAGTGAAACCTGTTTTAATCAAGCTACAGTCTAAAGCATAGCCCAGGTAGCCTCGCTGTGAGGAGTACCCTAGAAATGTTAATAGCAGTCATAAATTTTGCATGTAATTTGCTCCACACAGGCACACATACAAGCAGTGTTAAACAGTACATCTCCTTATAGTTACACATAATCAATTGCAAACATTTCTTCCGTACTTTGTGAGCAGNAAAACCAAACCCTCCTTTTCTCCAATTTTCCTTACAGAAGGATAAAAGAAATTTGTTCTACCATGAATAAAGTGCAATTGATTTCAGCAAGGTAGTATTCAGGAGTCACAGCAGGACACATGGGCTAAGGCATAGAGGCCATAAGATTTCTGTGCTCCCTATAGCTATCTTAGCTATGACTACTAACAACAGTATACCTGCTCTAAACAACATAAAGCCTAGAAATCAAGAAAGCATGAGAATAATCCCAACATAAATTACTTGATACATACCCTGGATATTTTCAACACAGTACTAATATCTATGTATTAATAGTTTACCAAAGTGACAAATCACTGACAAAGCCAATGTACCTACCCAAAGAAAGCAACATTTTGTCTTGGCATATCAATGAAGCAAATTCAGTCAATTGAGTAACATGAGTTATTCAATCTATCATTTTAGTTAACAAGCAAGTGCAGGATAAATTCTGTGGAATTGAAAAAGTTTCTACAACCATATTCCATTTGTAGCACTTCAAGTTTTGGAATATTTTAATTTTGAAATGCAATTAATAATTCACTAATAATTCATGCTGTTAGAGGGGCATTAAAAAATAATCCAACCCAAAACA
This sequence comes from Regulus satrapa, assembly GCA_013396955.1. Taxonomy (NCBI): domain Eukaryota; kingdom Metazoa; phylum Chordata; class Aves; order Passeriformes; family Regulidae; genus Regulus; species Regulus satrapa. The sequence continues at coordinate 1,109,175 of VWZN01004115.1, read as the reverse complement.
TACAGCAAGACATTTATGAGAAAATGTTACAATTGTTCAACCAAGCATGATATTTACTCCTTTTCTGAACCATGATACCACTCAAAAGCCCCAAGATAGTATCACACCACACTTTGCTATGAACTATGCAAATAAAACAAAAAAGTATTCCCTTGGTATATGTATATGGGAAATATTTCAGTGGATAACAGGGAGTAGCCAAATTTCACAGAATATATAAATTTAAATATTCAAAGTGTCTCTTAAGCCCTCAGATCAGCTCAGTGAAGTCTTGGTCTGAAGACAACAAAAAACCTACCAATTTTTAAAGCAAAAGCAGAATCTCACCCTTTTTTTTGTTTGTAAAGCTACTTTAAAATACAGGTCTATAATGTCTACAGAGCCACAGAGATCAGAAGATTAAGGCTGCTGAGTTTTCTACACCACAGAATGCCCCAGAGTTAAGCCATGGGAAAGTATTGAAATACATTTGCAGAGAGTCTAACAAAAGTCTTCTTGGAACAAAAACTACAAAAATTGCCTCTTCAATAGACTTCCAACCGTGCTGGCAGACAAGGGCAAAACCTTCATCCACTGACATTTTAAGGAACCTTAACAAAGACTGGATGATGGATAAAAAGTATGTCATAGTTCAGATGTATCCTGCCTTACACACCTTATAGCACATTGTGCTGAGCATTTGCACAAACCCAGTCAGCAAATCTGGTGAAAGCCCCCCAGAAGACAGACTGCACTTCACTGCTCAAAACATTTATCAACTGCCCATTGCTATAGCAAGAAAGAATAGAAGCAAAGAAGAAGAAGAAGAAAGAAAGAAAACAAAACAAACAAAAAACCTAACCAACAAACAAACAAGAACAAACAAAAAAAAAAAAGACAAAAAACCAAAACAACAACCAAAAAAACACATAAAACATGGGCTTTGTTTGTTTACATTCATCATGCCAGCTCATTCCTGTGTACTGCTAAGGCTGGATAGAATTTGCTGGTTTAGTTTCACAGCTCCTGTAAATATAGCCATCTTTTAATCCCTCAGCTATTTAATCCATAATGTGACTTGGTAACTATGTCAAAACTCCAACTAATAGAAAGATTTTCAAAGATATCAGGAGGGATAACCAAGAATGAAAAAAAAAAAAAGTCACATAAGAGTTTCTGAACAATCTCCTGACTTACAGGAGTTTAGAACACATTTGCATCTGTAATATGCTATATAACTAAACACGCTTCCAGAAGATAAGATTTGTTCTGGACACAAAAGCAGAATAGTCATTTCAGCAGCATAAAGCAACAAAGTTAATTATAAAAAATTTGGTTTCTATTTCATAGCTCTAGTGACACATTATTGAAAAAGTCTCAGCAATCCCAGCAGGCACACACCTGAATCTTCATTTAATTCTATATTTTTTAAATTCTTGTCTACTGAGTTTTGAGCAGTAGAAATCTAAGCTTAGGAAATTTAGTTCACATATTTTAAAAACCCATGTATTATGTATTGTTGGCATTATAAACCCAACAATAAATAATATCTCAAATTTCTACTAATACCTTGTCTAGTCACAGATTTTGCAGAGAAAACTGTTAAAACACGTTCCCAGAATCATTTAGGATGGAAAAGACATCCAAGATCATTGAGTCCAGCCTTTTACCTGTCACCACCTTGTCGACTAAACCATGGGATTAAGTCCACATCCAGTCATTTTCTGAACCCAGGAACCATGACCCACCTGAGCAGTATATTCCAATATTTAATAGCAGTTCCCATGAAAAAATTATTCCTGATGTCCAACCTGAGCCTCCCCTGACACAGCTTGAAGCTCTGTTCTCCCATCCTGTCACCACTTGATTGGGAGAAGAGACCAACCCCCACCTGGAGAAGAGAGAAGTGCGAGAGAAGAGAGGGAAGAAGGAAGGGATATTTACTAGATTCAAACACTAAGTAGATTAATGAAAAACAAGAAACACAAGAACATAAGACACACAATTCTCATGTTATACAATTCTTCACTCCATGGTGAATTCCTTTGTGGAACAGAAAAAAATGAGGAGAATATGCATGCTCCTGAGCATGGATATTCTCAGTGAGCCAGTGTTTTCATTTAGAGGATTTAAAAGTCATATGAAATTCTAGTAAATTACAAGATTCTTTCAGAAGTCTGTACAATTGCCAAAACGTGAGTTCTGTGGAATTTTAAATATGAAAGAACAGTTTTTGCTTTGCTGGGATCCAAATTCATGCTTTCAATCCCTTTCTTCTTTGTAAGCCATCAGTTCTCTGGTGCCTAGGGTTGTTCAGTGCTTCTAAAAATTAGAACATTTAGATCTCTGTCCCTAGATATTAATTTAGAAGTCTAGAAAAACTTTATAGACATGGGCTTTCTGGCCAATGGCCTAATAAGTGGCCTAATATTCTTTGATTTCTCCTTTGTACTTAAAATAACACATTACAAAATATGAACCCATTTCAAATCAATGTGTGTAAAATATTCATTGCAAAGGCCAAAGTTCAATACATGTTGGCTAGCCTGTGTTTTCTTGCACAGATTTAAAGGTCACTCTGAGGTCTAAAGGATTAGCATCATAACCTGGATCCCCAGAAGAAAAGAACTGCTGGATGATTTCTCCTTCCACATAATTAAAACACATAGCTTGTAGGGGTAAGTCTCAGACTTATGAAGTCCAGAAGTGCAGAACATCTGCATCATTGTGATAACTGCAGAAGAACAGACCCAGAAATCTCGTTATTTCCTATGCTGGCAAAAGCAACCACAGTGGTCTTTTCAGCTACAATTATCATTGCTCCCTAACAGGGCTCCCTTATACCACCAACCTTACTGGAAGAAAATATGATGCTCAAAACCATCAAGGCTATGCCAGTAGCTCCAAACTCTACTTGCTCCCTTCTCCATCAGTCAGCATTGCTTCTCATCACCGTTGTCATTTTCTTCCAGTTCCCTTCAGCCCTCCAGGTTACAAGACCAGCCAGCAGCATTGCCTGCCTTGATAATTTATGAGTATGACTCTCTCTTACTGACAGCAGCCAATTGTACCATTAAAGGGCAATATGTTGCCATGGTAAAGAAAAAGTATCCAAATGTCTTATACAAAATAAAGGCATTAATATGCAGCTATTGCCACTTCCACCTCTTAATCCTGACAGAGAGAAGCAAGACTGTTAAAAGTAATTTTGCTTTATTCCAAATGAGTGACAGATGTTTTAAGAGACAGGAGTGTCAGAACAGTAGCTGGAACTCCAACAGCAAGTGGGAAAGAGCTAAATAGATATGCATAAAATTAGGAGAGATTACTGTATCTCAAAGGAAAATAATTTATCCTTTTATATGTAGTATATATAAAAATACAGTTTACATGTTTTAGTCCTATATAAATAAAAAAAATAAGGCAATAAATGGCAATAAAAGACACTGTGGGAGTTTTTGTTGGTGGTGGTTATTAAGCATTTTATCATGCAGATTTTTCAATAGTCACATTTCAGTGGTGGTATATGGAAAGGTAGGGTTAAAATAATCCATACATGAAAAAACACTCAACTCTAAAACTCTGTTCAGACCTCAGTATGAAGCAGAGATTATTTTTTTCCTCCTCTGAGCCATTTTCATGCTGCACATGGAAAGCACACATTAAAACAAAACACACACACACAAAAAAAAAAAAAGTCACCAGCTACTTAATCCTTTTGTTGGTTAAAAAATACATACAGAACTAAAAAATGCATGGAGGAAAAATTAAATTCAGGCATTAATAGCACATTTACTTCAATTTGCTGCAATTCTTTTTACATGCTGGCATTCAAAGGCAATATTTTGCCCTTGATATGCCTCAACAAAAAGGCTCTTTCAAAGATAATTGCATATACCTCAAATATTTCTTTAAATACCACTAATCTCTCCTTTATTTATCTGCCATGATTGAATGTTATTAGACCCCTGTTTTTATTCCAAAGTTTTTATATTAACATTCTCTAGAAGAGTGAACTTTTTTCCTGAGATGTGTCAGTTTGTCTAGAAACAGGCTTTTTCAGGGATAACTTGGTTCAGAAATAACTCTGAAGACTGAGTATTTGGGACTGTCTTACACTTTTTTTTAAAACAGAAAGAACTAATCCAAATCAAAGAATTGTCAATTTTTATTCCATAGACCTGGTGCCAGCTTCTTATAAATCTGAATAAAATGGCAAATCTAAATCTGAATAAAAGAGCAAGTCCAAAGAGCTACTGCAAAACTAGTATTTGTTTTTCTATTCATAGCCCTAATAATAAGTGCCTTTTCAACCATTTGTTTAATTAAAGAAAATAAAACAGTAGAGAAGAAATGGACAACATATATAAACATTAAATATGATATTTACATGATAAAATTTTCAAATTTCATAGTATCATGTGACTAACAACTAAGTGCTCATTACCTAATACATAAAATATGATGCATGACCTTTTTTAATATAGTAAAAAGACCATACATAATGGAAAACAGAGCTGTCATACCAAGTCTCAGCAATGTCATGCTTCAAAATCCCCTCAAAGTTTTTCCTTTTACAGAAATTTTTGTGTTTAAAATGTCCTCCTGCTGCTCTCCAAGAAAAATATATTTTGAAAGGTTGTACTTGGTGGCCAGAGTTAAAAATGTCATCCCCACATTTAAAAATATCCACATAAACCACACTTGGAATATTTCAAAATGCATTGATATCAATGGGTTTTGTAAGGGAAGTGTTTTGTAAGGTTCCAGAGAAATTTATGAACCCTTGATTTTAGTTATGACATAAAGCTGAGGGACCTTTTAAGCCCATAATAAAGTATTCTAATTGCAGGCTAATCTTTATCACTTTTTAGCCATAAGAAAATGATCTGATAAACTGGATTCCATTGGTGACACTGTTAGGGGTTAAATAATCCTTCTATTTCCTTTTTTTTTTTTTTCAGTGAAAACAAACTTATCCTGCCCTTCTTTTGTCTTTTCACGAGTTTTTCTAAATTTATTTATGTTTAAAATAAATGTGTTATTGAGCACCTGTTACTGCTATTGTTGGTGGAACAGAAAATATTTAAATTTAGCTTTAGATCAACTTCCAATTATTCCAGCTCCAAGCCAGTGCTTTTCTTTTCAAAAAATATACTGGGAGATGGAAGGGGATAGAGGGGGGGTGGGGGGAATAAAAACAAATTTGACTGAAAACTGAAAAATTGGTCTTTCTATATTCATCTTTCAAAAGTTTTTTTTTTTGGTTTTTTTAATTGGTGTTATCTGTGTATACCTAGATTTTTTAATGGCACATGCAAAACACGCTCTAAGTGATATGGTTTTTCAGATTTGTAGGGTTCTATTAACACCAGTTAAAACAGCTTTTTACCATTAAAATTTATGCCATACATATCTGGTATTTTTGATACATAGTACAGCAATTCTGCATTTTAGACCTTGGTCCCAGCAGGTGCACAATTAAATAAAACACTTACATGAAAGCAGGCTGAGTGAAGCTTTTTGTGTTGTACTTTTTGGTTTAGGTGGACATAGCTGGTCCTAAAAATTAACAGAAGGAAAAGGAATGAGTCGAGTTGAAGACTGTGATAAAGTAGCTAGAGTTTGGCCTTCAAAAAACATGTACTACTGCATTATTCATTTCAGTCTCCATATTCCCCTTTTGCTTTGTGTGGGGCAACACACCCTCTCTCTCCCATTGTTATCAGAACTTTTAATTTAAATCACAATTGGTGAATCCATGGAGATAAAGCACTGGTTTTCTTTTAGAGAATAACATATGTCTCATCGTGCTGTTCTTTTTTCCTAAAAGAACAACCAGCTGCCTTCTCTGCTGGCACGTCCCCCCATTTTGCAGCCAAAACCTGGAGAAGCCCTTCCATAGAGGGGTTCCTGGTTCAGGTCCTGGAACCTGGTTACTTAGTACCGACCTCCTACATTCTCTTCACAGCTGAGATGCCCAGGGAAGTGGCTGAATCATCACCCCTGCAAGAACTTAAACTGTGTGGTACTTACAGACATGGTTCAGTGGTGGCAGCACAAAGCTAATGGTTTGATGATCTTAGAGACCTTTATCAACACAAAAAATTCTATGATGCTTCACACACAGTCCTTAAGTAACAAATGATCATATAATTGGGCAATACTTCTTGAAAATATTCTATATTCCCTAATAGGTTTTCATGGAAAACCAAGTCACGATTTTTGAGAAAATTTCCAAAATGTCTGGATTTTTCAGAACAATTTAATAAATTTTGAAAAACACCTGCCCTCGCTGACTTTTCTTCATCAAAACACCAACCTCTTGAAATCAGAAGTATTTAGATTTTTAAATGCCATCCAAATGTCACCCATTTTCTAGGAGTGGGTTTGGAACACCTTGTTCAAAGGTTTCTGAATGCCACTGTTCACATTTCTGATGGACTTCATTCTCTGTCATTGACTGTACATGGATCATCATTTGTAATATGAGAGATGAGCTGCCTGTCATGGGTTATTAAGCGCATTTAGAAACCCCAATATAGAAGGAGATGTTCAAGAATTAGAAAGAATGTGCTCTCAATATGTTATTTCACTGGCCTGCAATCTGCATAATCATTCAAGAAAGCATAAAAAGTCAGGTCTTTTAATTCTCTGCCATGCTTTTCCTGGTTTTATCACAAGAAAACATCTGCTTTATTTACATGGCTGAATTGGCTGTAGTCTCAAATTTTTATGCAAGTTAGTTGTTGTATTTTAATGAAAATTACCTTTTTCATTTCCCTCTCAAGACTATAGCTTTCCTCTGAGATTGCCAATAACAAATGTCTCCTGCAGTGACAAGAAAATGAACTGGAGTGTTTGGGAACTACACTTGCAGGTATTACAACATTTCAAAATTGGATTTGTTTGAAATCAGAACAGATGCACAATTTTAGTGAGTACCCAAAACAAAAATACTTCTAAATATCCACTATAATCTAATATTTCCATTTTTATATTTTGATTCATTACATTAAGATTGAACTAATATTTCTGTGTAAAAATTTAACACAAAAAATAATGAATTTATGAACAGACAGTATTTTATTATTTACTGATCACCAACATGGTTGGCTCCTAATAGCACTGAATAAAACAGAAATATTCAGGTTTAATAGTCACCCATAAAAAGCAAAACATATCCAGTTAGAGCTCCTATAATAGAAAAGTTCAAATAAATTTAGTTTTATTTTGTTGAAAAAAAAAAATAAAAATAAAGAGAACGTTTCAATTTTGTTGCAGTTTTTTCCCCCTCCAGAAAATGGTTTCATTACAGGTTAATTTAAAAAAAGGTTTTGCCTTGACCTCACTGTATTGTTTTTCTCCCTTTCCTCTGTTCAATCTGAATACATAAATGCCAGGTCATCTTGATTTACTGCTAAACATAATATCATTTGTACTAAAAAGGCAAATGATCAAGTCAAAGCAATTATCTTCATCATTCCTCAGCAGCACCTGGGATAGAGTGATGCACGTCCTAAAAATCTGGATTAATAAAATCACTTTTTCTTTCAAACTAGAAATATTTAATCAGGACAAGTTAGCCTAATTTTAAGTAGACTGAAAACAGAAATAAAATTGTTTCTCTGTTTCATGGTCAGAAATTGTTTTCCCAATTTGATCTGTTAATGCTTACAGAACGAGAAATATGACCTCATGTTTATATTTCTCCACTTAATAAATGCTGTTTGATATTTTCAAAGGCATGCTGGGGATTAGAATATGCATTAATTCTGGTTTTAAATATAGCCTAGAGCTCTTCAACAGCCTTAAAAATGCTAGCTATTTTCTATAAGAAAACACAAAATCATGTCTGCTACTACATGTACATACTCAAAAAAGCCGTATGATTTAATTTCTGCTTAGGAAAATGAAGCATAGTTATTAAAAAAAAAAACAAAATCCAAATATTAAATTCTTTTCTATAGCTTAACATTTAAAACAATCACAATCCTTTGGTTTTGCTTAACTTCATTCTGACATCACTTTCTTCTATTTTTTTTCCCCACCCTGAATCTTTCCATGTAACCACCTTTTACTTTATTTAAAAGTAATGTGCACAGGTATTTACATCCTATATGCAGCAGGCTATCCAATCAAGTTCTAATCACCCTGCCAGACATACAAGTAGATGTAATACTAGATATTGTTACAAAACAGTTGTAATTTTTATTTTTTTTTTAAATATTAGGGCTTAGAAAAATTACCAACAAGACTACAGAAGATCAGCCATTAGATTGACTTTTTAAAGTCTGCAAGATGATGTGCTGGGTCAACTTAGTTGGCATAAAGAAATGTTTTTATTATCAGCTCAGGGAGATCCAGCCTGAGAAGGTCCTTATGGAAGGAATCAGCCACGTCACCAACTTGGAATGTGACACACACTTTGTAATCCATGTCCATATGCTTGCCTCTCAGTGAATGTGTCATTACACACAGAGGCAAATTTCTATTGAAAGAAGACTCCTGCAGTCTTACTCCACCAGGTAGAAAAAGCCACACAGAGTTAATAACTTTTCTATTTCATTATTTTCCTCCTAGATTTTCACACTGGCTCACTGAAGGGTCTGAAAAATTTCATGAAGTCAAAGGTTTATGTTCATTCACTCCACTCCCTTGGTGGAGTCTCCAGCACACTCTCAGAAATGCAGGAGACCTCTGGATCTGCAAGACTGATTCAGAACCAGAATTCCTCGAGCTGCAATTGTGCAAGTCTTGAGGGTGACTGTCTAATTGGAACTTTTGATAAATGAAAAAAACAAAACAAGCTGATTTCACTGATTTCCAAAAGGAATCATCTCAAGGTAGCTGTGCAAGGCAGCACAAAGAATAAGCATAGGGAAATGAAGTGTATTAACCAAATTCAGGCAGAAGAAAACAGAGTGTAATTAGAAGGATTAAAGACAGCAGAAAATCACAGGAAATGCTGAAATGCTCAGTTAACTTTATACCTTACTGGAGAAAATCAAAACCTAAATCAAATTTTGAATGTCTAGTAATAGCCTAGTGATAATTTTACACATATAAATGAGACTAATTTCAACAAAGAAGAGCTCCACAAAACAAAGGTGTCTTTTTCTCCTAGTAAAAAAAAAAAATGTTTGTTTGTTTGTTTGGGGTTATTTTAGTCTCCCTGCATAATCTAAGACCTTAATAGACTGTAGTAAATCATAGTAAATCTGGTTCTACTCAGCTTGTATAACATGAAGGCATAATACTTAAACAGGAAGGACAAGATGTTTTCTTGAGCTGGCCTACAACTGAAAGCTTTTCTACTTTAAAACTGAACATTGAGCATTTATTTTTGGTCCGAGTTGGAAAAATTCTGAAAATAACAGCATAGATCACATGCAGACATAAATGACTTGAACACTTTAAGGATGGTTTGCAGGACATCTTCCAGGAATGACGAAGTTTTACTTGTCTTAGAGCAAAGAAAGGGATTAGGAGAAGATGTACAATAGTTTACTGCAAGTTTTTTGTGCATATGATATTAAGTAAACCGATACCTTATGCTAAAAGTTCAAGTCAAAGGAAAATAAATCAGTTGTCAAAAGTAAATGTTTCAACTTTTTCCTTTCAAACTTTGTAGGAATAATCCATTTCTGCTAACATTTCAACTCCAATAAGAGCACAGTTTTGATGAAAAACTGTCAAAAAGAAATCAGACAGCACTTATAAAGATTATTACACCTCACAGTTCACACCTGTAAGAATCTCCTTGCCAGCCAAAGTGCAAATTCCCTTACCAATGCACGTTCAATACCACTGCGGTAACTTATAAAAAGGAAGTAATTATAATCAGAGGAAAGGAGCATATGGCTGATCTCAACAAAGGGATTAACATCTCCCACCTCAAAAGTATCATTATCAAGAGATTCCAGATGAAGTTAGTAATTAAGGATGTGTATCCTAAATATTTTTTTATGATGGCAAATGAGCAACAGCCATACATTCCTTTAGTTAACACTTAGAACAACAGAGTGGCTACAAGCACATTATGAATCAGAAAGTTGGAGACAGAGAACAAATTTAGAAGAGTTCTCAAATATTTGTGAGGGTGAGTTCAAAGTAAAATCACATTCCCAAGCACACCAAACCAGACTTTTCTTGAATCCTAGACACACTGGAGGGGAAACAGCCTTTAGAGCTGCTTGGACTGTATTCCCATTCAGGCTGAGAGCAGCTACCAGCAGGAATTTTGTCCAGTTGGTTGGGATGGATGTTGCTCCAGAATACTCACAGCAACTGTGTGGTCACATTTTACATGCACTGGATGAACCCATGCAGGGATTTAGTGAGGTCCAGACAGCACAAGGGATGCATCTACCCCAGTTTCAGCACAATACCCTCCCTGCAAAATTGAGACTGATTGCTTATCAAAGGACCAAAGAGTTATTTCTTAGAGTGTAGCTTAGGGCATCCTGCCACACTGCCCAGTAATTTCAGCACTCCTCAAAAACTGAAAAATTCCCATCCTCCTGGACTTCCCATAGCCTAACCCATCTAAAAAAAAAAAACTTACTCAGTGTCACGGTTTTGAATAGCATCCCAAATGTTTCTAAACCTTCATTTTGCTCTTCAGCAAGTGTCACTGCTACTTGCTTGAAGTAAACCACAGTGGAAATTACTCAGAAAAATGAGGAACCCATTTTAAGTCAACACATACCTTTTCTTTTCTTAGGTCTAATCTTCAGTGTACTCCAGTGAGACAGAAACTTCCCTAAGGAGTAAGTGCATGCATATATCTCAGAAAATTATTTGTGATATTTAGGAATTTGCATAGGCTAGACTCTCCTTCTGTTTCTTACATAAGAATAATAAGTTACCTTCCTTGTCTAGGGGACTCTGACAAGCAATTCTGTTCTCTTATTCTTTTTAAGGTTAGAAATCTGTGCATTTATGTAATATAAATAATGCAAAGCAGACGAAAACACCCTGCTATTGTCTTTCTCTCCTGAGGAAGATTTTAATTCACTCTTACAAATAGCTGGACTGTAGGCAACAAATGGTTAATGCATGTGATTTAAGAGCATTTTGATGACAACAAAGCAAGAAAGGTCTCAGCAGAAAAAAAGAAGCATTTAAAATGTACTCTGAGAAAAAAACTCCTAACTCTGTAAAAATAGATATAGGACTCCTCAAGTTAAAAGAGAAAAAAAAGACAAAAAAAAAGAAAGATGGAATGAGAAAAATAAATTGTTGAGTTGGAGCACTTGCATCATTCAGAATAAGTGCTGTGTAGAAAAGCAGAAATTCAGCTAGTGCCAATGTAGGTAGGATTTCTTTTGAAGTCTGTAATTCAGAGGTATATTTTATTTTCATTCTGGAATTTTTTCCACATGTCAAATTTGGACATTTTAATATGCTGCAAAATAATGAAGCGTACAGAGATGGGCAAATTTGTGCAGGTATGCATGCTATGAATGACTCATATCAAGAAGCATTTCCAAAGTGATAGCGTTTACTATGATAAACTTACAGTGAAGGTCACATTAAATTGAAATGTGATAGAAAGACTACACTGTAGTTAAAGCTACATTGACTGAACTTGCAGAAAACTTTGTTTCTGTAGTAGCTGTAGGAAGTCTGTCATAATGAAGACCCAGAATGGGAAAGACCAGGCAACACCCTCCTGTAAAGATTAAACTGTAGCCTCATCACAAGAGAGGATATGATCATCCCAAACCCAAAATTTTTCAGAGAATTCTTAGTGTCTCTCCCTTTTAAAGAGCCAACTAAGTTTGACCTGGAAAGATAACAGAAAATATTGACATTAAAGTTAGGACAGTGTGATATAAAAATCTGGAAGACAACAGCCAGAATTCACCTGACAGGCACTGACCAGGTAATTTTGCACACAACAAGGAGTAAGTCATGAAATTTCACTTCTCCTTGGCCACACCACTGCAGAAATCTATTCTCAAGAGCAGATTGAGCTATTCAGTCTCATATTTAAACTGCAGAAAAACAAAATTGCTATATGGATTTCTCCAGCTTAGACCCATGGCTTATCTCACCCTACAAGTTATAGCTTTATAGGTGAGCTATGAATGAGTGGAAGGCAATGAGAAAACAAGAGGCACAAACACTCCATGATTTCAAACTACAGCAAGTCTATAAGAAATAAATAATCCCCTGAGAGTCAATCCATACTATGCAACAGAAAAAGGCAAAATCAACTTCTGCAGTAGATGTAGATTAAAATGCATTATTCACTTACAATCAAAATTTCATATATGTATTAAATAAACGATGGGTTTCGGAAAGTTTATTTGAAATCAGAGTGCAAGTCTATGATGTCTGAGGTTGAGCACTCATAGTAAAGGATGAGTCAAGTCACATCAGCACATCTGTATTCCCCACAAGCCTTTCACATCCTAGCATTGTTTCTACCAATTCAATGCAACACTTTCTAGCCATAGCCAGAGGTATTTTGACACTCAGGGATACAGACAGGTGCCAAATATTTAATTTTCTTGTGCTTGCAGGGGTGGGGAGGGTTTTTTTGGTTTTTGGATTGGGTTTTTTTGGGGGCGGTGAGGGGGAGGGGGTTTGTTTGTTTGTTTGCTTGTTTTTGGTTTGGGTTGTGTGTTTGCCTGTTTTGGTATTTTATAGATGTTTGTTTGTTGCTTGTTTTGAAGGGTTTTTGTTTGTTTGGCTGGTTTGGGTTTTTGTTGGGTTTTTTGTTTGTTGGGTTTGTTGTTTTGTTTTGGGGTTTTTTTTTCCTCCTTAAAGTAGCCAAAGAAGTAAGGTGCATACCTCACCCTTGTAATTTCCAGCCCACAACAGTATTTTTAAAATGCCAACAGAATTTCCCTTTATCAACAATGACCTCAGAAGGCACACCAGCCATCCAATTTCCATGTTGGTCAGGATCAAGTGCTGAAGTGTTCACAGGAAGAATGAATGGAGTTGAAAAAGAGCAGTGAAAATTCAAATAAATATTCCTGGAGAATGTCCTGGTCTCCTCTGCTAGTTATAATGTTAAGTAATTGTCAACTTCCAAGCGCTGCTGACCATCATCTTTTCAATTTTTAAAAGTAACTGACAGTCCACAGTAAAAATTGTTTTGACTGAGAAGTAATATGATAATAATTAACATGCTCTGCCAGTCTTGACTAAGCAGATAAGAACTTGCAGAATCAAAGTGATATCACAAGATACCAGAAAACCTACACCAGCTTCAGCTAGTGTGTGCACTGCATGCCCATAAGCACCTCCACTAGTTTTTAATTAAAAATATCTCAACAAAGTAACTGATAAACAAGTGAAAGGTCCTGAGACAGTTCATGGTTAGAAATCCCTGAAACTACTAGTTAACATCTAAATTGGACCATAGCTTTTTGCCACTGAGTACTAACAAACCATCACTCAAGCCCATAAGGGTTTTTGTACCCTACTTAAAAGTTCTAAAGTTGACCCAATTTCTACTGTGCAAACATACTGTAATCACAGCTGACTTATGCTGGTTTCAGTTGATGATATAAGTCTCTTGTGAACACACCAATGCCTTACAAAAGTAGGATTGGCTTCAGTATTTTTCAGGACCCAATTAATATTTGGAGCAGAGTCTTAATTTTTTTTTTTTTTTTTCTTTTGTGCCCATCAAAAAAAGGTGTTTTTGATTAAATACCTATATACAACTCCCACAGAAATCCCTTATAAAATATTAGAACCACCTCTGCTGGAGAAAAAACAAGATTATATTTGCAAAGTGTTGTCTACATTGGCAGAGAGAAGCTGAACTTCTTTGGATGAGATGTAGTGATAGATCATCTAATCGATGTCAGGGTCCTAAGTGCCAACATCTTCCCTTAAAATAGAAGGCATATGGAATTTCTTTTTTGAATGAGAAAAAAGTCATGAGAATAAATAACTACAAATTGTTTTTTTCCATTCTCTCTGCCATGATTGACACAATTCTTGCAATTTTACCTGTCTGTAGGGAATTCCTGCTAGGGAAAATCCTATTTCTCTTGATTTGCTTGTTTCCCTATTCTTATCTGGCTACCTAACTTATGACTGCTTAGAACTTTCCTTTCCATGTCAATGCATACTGACAATTTACACAACTTAACTCACCTGGGAAACTGTATTTTGCCTTGGTACATGCACCTTAAATTATGGTTTGGAAAATATTAGCCTTTCAAACATAAACAAGCGGCAGAATTAAATCACATTGCTCAAGTATACACTATTTGAATATTAAATTATCACTGAATGGAAAACAGACTTATCTGCAATAAGCAAAGACTCAAATATGATGAGTGAATAATACATTTCATGTGAGAAAATATGAGTGAAAATAAACACCCTATGGATTTACAGACAATGATGAGTTGAGCTCATCTGAATTAAGAATGAGGTTGTAATACAATTAAAATTAATAGGAAGTTGGTACAAGACTATTTTTCTTTTATTAATACTTAGAATTTCATTGCCTTTTCAAATTCCCAGAGACTTTTCTGCTTGAAAAGTCACTCAAATAATGGCTTTATTCTGAATAAACCAGTGTGGTTTGATACTATAAATACACCTGTTTAGACACCTGGACTGATTCTGCCAAGTCCTCTGCACGTGTTTACATTTTATAGACACAAATACTTTGACTCCATAGACCTTAAAAACTAAGCACCTGCTTACATATAGATGTCTTTGCAAAATTCCTCTGCAGAGTTTATGAATATTCATTTTCACATCCTTAGAGAGAAGGAAATGACACAAATGGGCTTCAGCATATGTGCTTAATTTTACATAAATAATCCAGTTAACTTTCCTGTTAGTATTCATGTGCAAAAAGTTAAGTGCACAGATATTTGACAGATGGGGACCTCTGTGATTGGCTTTCATCTGGATCCATTTGTATTTAACTTTTAAACATTGTCATATTTGCACCATTGCACTGTGAAGAGTCATCTTAGAAATGCTTGATGCATTTTGGTAGACAACAGTGAGGTGCATGTTTTAGAGATAATTAATGTCTCCCCAGATTAAACAATTTATTTTACAAAAAAACCCCATGTTTTAAGTGGAAACTGCGTTGAATTTTAAAACCAAGGGGGTTTTTTAAGTGTACCAATGTGAATTTTAAAGCTGGACTTATTTTTCCATAAAGAAAATCAATCCTCTGCAGTACTAATGCAAATCAACCTTAAGTCCAAGCCCATAACAAAGTATATGAAATTTTGAAATCAAACAAAATAAAATCAAGAAGCCCTCCCCTCTTGCCCCCTCCAAAAAAGCAGAGGAAAAATCAGAGGTTATTGTGAGGACACCTACACAGGACAGCAATACATTTAAACCTCAGAACAGTGCATATTTGACCATTATCACTACATTGATACAGGATGGCTCAAAAATGCTTTCCTTTTTCTTATTTTCTGCTGTAGCATGGTAATTTTTTTTACATAAAAGAAGGAGTCAAACTTCTTTTGTGGCATAAGAAAGCAAATTACACTAGAGCCCCAGCTAAAGAACAATAAAAATGGGACTCAAAACCTCATTCCATCTCATACCAGCAATTTAGTTTGTTCAACACCCTGTCAAATCCATTTGACATGAAATTCCAGGCTACTAAAAGGTGTTTTGTCCTCTAACTTACTTGCATTTATTTTTATAGCATTTACTGTTTTGATCCCTCTTTATTGCACCTGGGAGGTAAGCTCCATCAAGCTATTGATAAAGGAAAAATAAAAGCATTGAGAAATATTTTAATGAACCATATTTCATGTCACAAGAAAACATTGTGACATTCAATATTCCATGCACATACAAAATCAACATAATATGTTCCTCTTCTAAGCTTCCTAGAATACAGGACCTGAGCCTAGCTACTCAACACAGATGTGACATTTTCTCACTCCCCACACATTTCTTGGAGGTTGAAAATATCACTAAAGGCAACCAAACCCCCAAACCACTGTATTTTTCTTCTATAGGGGCTAAAGGTAAAAATGTTCATGAATAGCACAAATAGTTTAATAACAAGTAAGACATCCACAGGGGAGAGCAGTTTCAGGAGTTTTTTTCGTCAGTGTCAAGATATAGAGTGTCAGTGTCCCAGGCGAAAGCTCCTGCCTTCACAACGCTGTTCTGGGTCACAGTCTGTAGCTGGGTGACAGCAAATGGAGATGAAAAGATCATAGCAGTGCTGCTGCACTATGCCTTCTCCTCACCTACCATCTCCTAGTCTGTAGCAAGCATACAGACAAAAAGCCTGGAAGGTATATGGCTGTATGGCTAAGAAAACTGCCTTTGGTGTGTACGACTCTTTTCTGCTCCAGTGTCATGCTACCCTTCCTCCCCAGATCCAAGGCAGTCCCAGAGCTCTCTTCAGCAGTGCAAGAAAAAGGAATGACTCAAAACTTCTGTGACTATTAGGCATTTTGCTTCCCTCAATTGCTTTTCTGAGTATATAAGAAAAAATAAACCACGGACATTGTTAGCTGAAGTTCATGCTGCAGCCAGAGTGGCAACACATATTCTCTCCTGAAAAAGTACTAGAAATCCCAGAGTGTCTCTAGAAGTCAGGAATGCTTGGAGACAACAAGAAGCTTAGGCTTTCTGCAGAAGCCTCCCTGCCCTTAAAGTAAGGAACTAGTTTTGGGATTTTCATGGCAACCTTATTACTTTCATGGTCATAAATAACTGCCCTACACATAAACCAAAACTGCCCAGGCAAGAATGCCTATGCTGTTAGTCAAATTCTAGCTATTACACTTCCTGTTTATGTGTGCATGTAATTCCACATGCAGTAATTCTGCCTGTGAAGACACATGCTTAATGAAAGACAAAGCAGTAATTATAAATCTGCTTCATATTGATTGAAAAATGCAATCTTCTAAGAGAGAAATCTTTGTGATTTTCAAATGAAAAACCAAATTATTACATGTTCAGTATAACCACCATGAGTTGGTTGTGGTCTTTGTTTGTTTGTTTTGCAGGATTTTTTGGTTTTCCTTTTTTGTTTGGTTGATTTTTGTTTTGGGGGGCTTGGTTGGTTTTGCGGTTATTGGGTTTTTGTTAGGTTTTTTGTTTGTTTGTTGTTTTTGTTTGTTTGGCTTATGTGGGTTTTTGTTTGGTTTTGGGGTTTTTTTATCAAGTATGTATTGCTAGAAATATTTGAAGAGTTATTTGCCATGAATCATTAAATTTTTGTGGTGTGGGGAAAAAAATAAGGTGCAAACACAAGTGATTGTGTATAAACAGGATAAGCTAACAATTCTACAAAATTGCACAAAACCATTAGAAAAACCGGAAAGACATTTCTAGCTATTACTGTATCCCAAGACAAGAATCTGCAAATTTGATCCTTTCAGGCAGGAAGGATGGGAAATGGAAAAATTTTGACAATTTAAAAGTGGAACAGCATATCCATTTTGAAACTCACCTAATTTTTAAATGTTTAAATACCTCCAAAAGATACTTGAGTTTTGTACCAAACATTTTCTGGAATCACAGCAGTTGTGGCTGAACCAAAAATATCTCAGAGCCTTGCAGATTGAGTCAATGTGAGCCACTCTCCCACACACAAACATGATTTTGTTTTGCCTAATTTTAGTCACTAGACAAAAGATGCGATCCACTGCTACTAAAGTAGTGGTCCACTACTTGCACCACTCAAAGAGTTTTATTTCCCTGCAATATCAGGCTGTAATTTCTGCTGTAAGTGTGTCTGGATGTGTTCTGCTAAAAATTACATACCATGTCCGTGAAAGGCTTGTCTTTGACCAGCCTTTCACATCTCTTATGCCTTGCCAGTTTTTGGCATTAGTACTCAAATGTGTTCACTAAGTCTATGATTCATTCTGCATTGATAATGTTAGTGCAAGGAAAGGATTATGTTTCCCAATAATTCCACATTTCCCCTGTTCTTTCTCTGAATAATTAGGTCCTGATAGCTCCTTCAGATAAGAAACTATAAGAAAGCTTCTTGGGGGAAACAAACACTCTTCGTCCAACAGTTGAAAAAGGGACAATCATGGGGACCATCTGTGAACATCAAAAGAAGACAAGTCTGCCCACATAATGGTTCTACATGTATTGAAAAAGCAAACAGTGAGAATTCTGCAGGCATAAAATATGCTGCATGCACCAGTAAACTACACAGGGCTCCTGTTTTCTATGCCAAAAAGCTCTTTAAGAAGAACAGCCAGTTGCAGAAATGAAGTCTTTGTCACTTCAGGACAGATAAGGACAGAAGGAGAAAATCTGAATGTATCAAACTCAGGAATCCACAGAAAGCCAAGTTTAACAATTCAGGAAAATACTCAACACTCTTCAGTAAATTGCACATCACACTGACCAATGAAGAGACAGAAAGGAGAAACTTCAGGTTTTTTCTACTTGTACTGCCAAACTGCTACTCTTCAAGATTCTCAAATCTCATTCTTCTCTTTCCCATGATTACCACTCCAGTTCTGTTAAAACATGTGGTTGAGCAAGGAGAGAAGCAGAGGCAAGCTTTTTCAGAAGCAATTCTAACTGTCTGCATCACAAGAATTTATTCAGTATTTACTCTTTCCCACTGAGTAAAGCCTCTGAGGGCTTTAAGAAAACACATTTTTCAAAAAAGTTATTTGTCACTAAACTTAAACAAGACACTTCAGATAACCTGATATCAGTTTACATTTTAGCAATGTTTTTGGTTTTGGGGGGGTTTTTGTTTGGTTTTTTTTTTGTTTGTTTTGTTTTTTTTTTTTTTTTTTGTGGGTTTTTTTTGGGGGGGTTTGTTTGCTATTTGTTTTGTTTTGTTTTTTAATTGGAATTTGAAACTGTAAATGTAGAGAATACAAAGCAAATCTTTTTGTTATTACAATTTTCATGCTTCCTTGGACATAACAGAGAGCAAGACAGTTTTAAAGAATATTTTACTACAAAAGTAACCATTTCAGACATGATTTGTAATTTAGGATAGCTAGGCAGGGAACCGAGGCTGTAAGCTTTTGAAAAGTGAGAGGTCACTGAGAAAGTAGATTCTCAATTTAAGTTTTAGCAAGAGTGGAGAAATAGAAAGTGTCACATTATTTTGACTAAATTCTCTCCTGAGCTAATGCTTTCAAAGACAATAGTTTCATTTTGAATTAAAACTGTTTTCTGAAGTGTTTCAAATCTTCAGCACCAACTAAAGGCAACAGGAATCTCAGCAATGCCATAAAAAAACCCTTGGTAATAGTTATAATAAAGTAATAATAAAAGTGGAGTCAAAATTTTTGAAAGACATTTTACACAGAAGACAAAGTTGTCACTTAACTTCTCCACAGTTCCAATATGTAGCTGTGGGGAAAATGATAAAATTAGGGGGAAGAGAAAAAGACTAAATAAAATATATGCACTTATTGTCTTTGACCATTGTATTGTTCTAACTATAGTATAATGAACATTGATATAAATGTGAGGTTTATTTTCCTTCATTGTCCTCTGGAAATGTAAACATCTGCTAGGGCTGAATTATAATATTAGTTTTCAGCTTCAATATTATCTCCAAGTGTTACCAATACATAGCCTCTCCACACACAAACATTATTTTCTTTTTTTTTAGCAAGTGACGGATACAATACTTTGAACTTCAGCTTACATGTGTAAACAGTTTGAATGTTCACAGGAAGCAGGGGTTCTAGTTGCAGAGAACTACCTAAAAGAAATCCAGTTGAGACTGGAATCAGATTTGTATGAACACCCTCTGTGTGTATGTGTGTGTGCATGTGTGTGTGTGTGTGAGTATAAATAAACAAGCAAAACAAGCATACAAACAACCCCTGCACCCCCAGGGGAGTTATGGTCATCACATGTGTAATCTATTGTCAGCAGCACTCTTCTGCACTGATCCGGGGCTCAGGCTGTCTGGCCCAGACACCCACAGTCTCAGATTTAGAGGGTTTTATGCTAGTTCTCTAAAGATCACTTTTTCTCATACTTAATTCTCCAAAGATTGCTTATAATAAGGCCTCCTTTGAGAGCCTTCAAGAAAAAACTGAAACCCACACAGTTTATTGCAAGTATCTGACAATGTCTCCTGGGAGTTTGGGATATTTTTATGCTTCCCAAGTTATCAGAAACAGCAGAATTTCACTAATGGAAAACAAAGACTGTTTGTTCATCAGGGATCACTACCCCATCTGTGCATTGAGCAGACACAGAAATGCTGTTTCAATAAGCCAACATGGCCACAGAAGCTAACCACCATTATAAACTGAGGCAGAGATCATAAACAGTGCTTTGCATCATTTCACCATTCCTACCCACATTAGTAACTCACAGAGATGAGGCCCTTAAATACACTCAGTTCCCCTGGTGGGAAGGAGCAGGATGCAATGCACAGTCCTCACCTGTATATCTTCTTTCAAACAGTGTATTTACTTGCCCAGTGGGATGATATTTTTTGATTTGGCTGTTAGGAAGCAGAACTTCATATTATGCTCCCATCTTTTTCTTTCTTAGCTAGCAGACTACAGTGAATAAGGATTATTCTGCTTTTTTTTTTTTTTAATTGTTTTTTTGAATCTAGGTATTTTTCATGGAGCCAGACTTCTCCATTATTCATAGGAAGCATATTGTTGTGAAGGCTTGCATTGTGTTTTAGAACCATCAGTTTGAGGACAAGCATTTAGATTAATCGCCAATTCCCATTCTGCCTCTATCTGGAGATATCCAAACCCCACCTGGATGTGATCCTGTACAACCTGCTTTGAGTGAATCTGTTTTACCAGGAGTTCTAGGATAGGTGATCTCATGCTTCCTCCCCACCCCAATAATTCTGTGGTTCTGTACATCTTCTGACACCTCAAAGACAAGAAAGGTGCTTGTACTGAATATATGAGAGTCAATAGGATGTGTCAATTAAAGTACTACTACATCTTCATTTTTATCATTCTTCTGTGGCTGACAAAAAAGTACCCTACACTGGATCAGGAGGACAAAATATAAACTTGAAATGAAAACTAACAATTTAAAACAAACAAAAAACCCACATTGCCAGTAGAATATCCAAGCATATATTGCTCTTTACCTGTGAGTGAAATTATCACAGCTTGTTACCTTCCCAGTGTGGAGTTGGCTTGAGGGGCTCTTCAGAACATCCAGTCCTGGTGGATGCTTCAGAGAACCAACCCTCATTTCCACTGCACTTTTTAAAAACCTATTACACATAAAATTCAGTAACATTTCAAAAATTTATGACTGCTTTTGAGAAAATTTAAGTTTCTCAAGTTCTTAACAGTTTTCCCTTGTAAAATGCCTAGTATTAGCACTGATTTCAATAAATGGTTCAGCAAGTCTCTTAATTTTAATGCTCGTGCTGTGTATTCTATGAAATATTTTGAATTTCTGCAGGACCAGGATCATAATGAACAGCTTATTCCACTTTGCTGTAAATATGAAAGAAGGAAGTATTTATCTTAATATCATAGTCTGTAGTTTATTAAGTACTGTTTATTATTTAGTCAAGAGACACAGACAATATTTATATAATTCTTAAGGTATACATAAATCTGTAAACATTTATCTCAACCTCTATTCACATATTCTCACTTTTCCTGTACAGTAGCTTCCTGTACTGCCAGCAATACCTGAAAAAAAAAAAACAAAAAACCAAAAAAAAACAAAAAACAAAAAAAAAACCACACTTCATAGCATTTTAATATAGTCTGTAATATTTCACAGCATACTCTATTATTTTTTGTGTGACCTGTAGCTCTCAAACGCATTCACAGGTACATGAGCCTGCACATGTGAAAACCTTTTTAATGTTTTCTAAGGGCACCATCTGTAGAGAAACACTACTCACAAGTCCAGGCTTCCATACACCATAAACAACCATTTTATCATTTTCTTTCTTGCCCAAGGGCTTCCCTTGTGAATGATCAAAGCAGCAAAGATCATAAAATTTAACACATCTTCTTAGACTTAAATAGCAGGAAAAACAACAACCTTTCAAACAAACATAAGTCCAGACTGTAAGCATACAGAAAAATCTCTCATTTTAAGAGAGGAGGTCTATATTCAGCTGCTTCTATTCAACATAACTGTCCTTGGAACAGAGAAGATTTTGGATGAAAGTGCTCAGATGGAGTGTTAATCCTAGATCCACAATGCAGTGGAAAAAAATATCTTACCGTGTATTTGGAATAATTACTTGGACTGTATTGGACTGTATTTAATAATGATTGATCCCTTCAGACATCAAAACCAAAATAATAAATGTAGGCTCAATAAATAGAACCTAGAATGCAGACCATCAAAAGTCGAAGATTAAGGAAGGAGGGGGGAAAAAAAGGAAAACAAATTAAGTAGATTTTGAAAAACTTGCTTTGACTTAGTATTACCCTCGAAAACCTTTCTTCATGACAATAACAAGATGCTAACTGCTCACAGAATGGTGAAAATCTTCAACCATCACTGTCAGCAAGTCCATAAACTAGGATAGCAAAGAAGCAAAGTCAGAGCAGAAAAAGGTAATTTTCAAGGAAAAAATTTTCATCACATCCAAATTAGACAGCCTGAACAATCACAGAGTTAGAGGGTTGCTGTTTTTATCAGACCTTTAGAAGCCATTCTACCAAATAATTCTTATGCTACACAGCTTTTTCCTATCAATCAAAAACAGAGAAAATAATCAAGTAATACTCCAAGAATGTTAGAAAATTCAAGTATGCCTCAAAGCTGTCCCTCTACCTTGTAAATTTCCCAGAGATTTTTTTTTTAAGGGTTTGTTTTGTTTTAGTTTTTTACATAGATAGCTTTAGTTATTTTGTGCCATTCATCCCTGACTCCACCTCTTGAAACAGCGTGAAAGTGAGTTTAATTATTTTCACCTTGACACAATATATACTCTATCCTAGTTTTCCTTATTCCATAAATTTTCTTGCCTTGTGCTTCCTCAGGAACATTAATGGATTTTCTCAATTCTTTCTCCTGATAACTATTCATAGTGCATCTGCTTTTTTTTCAGTTTCAAATGCCTCCTTTGCCAGTCCAGCTGACTTGCAGAGTTCAAGTGAGGCAAGACTTGAAAGAGCATAATAAGCATAGGAAGCAAAGGAGAGATGGAGCCTCTTGCAAACTGCATTTTTAGATGTTGTTTCTTATACTACACATGAAAAACTACAGCCATAAAGACATGTTCAGCAGTATATGTAAAAGATTTTTAATTCCCTGTGTATAACATAACAGACCATGAAAAGTATTATAATTTTCTAGTTGTATGAGGAAAGCAATCCTTGGATGCTGAGGTAGCAACCATCACTTTTCAGGGCACCTACTGCAGGGCACCTGTTCTATGGAAGGAAATAGAAGGATACACCACCCTGGGCTAATAAACACATTGTTTCTTATTCACCTCCTCCTCAATTATCCTGAACTGAGTCACTGTGTCCCCCAAAACAGCATTTTTCTTGAATGTGGTTTCTCATCTTTACACCCATCTACCAGAACTGCCCATGTCTTTTCAATCCCTACACAAAATCTGACTGCTTACTTTCTGCTTTATCTTTTAACTTCTTCAAAGTAGTACAGCCTGCCACGTGAGCACACTACCTTTTACTTCTTGGGAGTTAGGGTAGGCTACTTGCACTGGAGAGGAATTTGGCTCTGAATTTAGAGCAAATCCTACAGTGTTTTAAAGTGTTAAAGAGCTGATATAACTTTTTCTAAGGTACAGTCAGCAGAGACTGAAGTCAAGGGACACTGGTGGTTACACATGAATATAGGTAGAGTCAGTCATGATGTAAGAAAGGTATGACTTTGAACAGTAGAACTGCGCTGTCCCAACATTGTCTTGAGGAATAATAATGAAAACTGAAAAGAAATAGGTAGCACCTATTTCTAGAGGTCAGAGCATTCCCTTCTCAGATCCAGCAAACACAGGTCTTACTTCACTTTTTCTTCTTTCATATTCAGTGCAAACAAAAGAGAATCTTTATGCTACTCCCAACCAACACCAAGGCAAACATCAAAATCAGTTCCAATGGGAAGAGAATTTGCCTCTCTTAAAAGGTGATTTTCTGCTCCTACCAGAGCAAATACAATGCTCTTTTAGCCAACAGCTGCTCTGTCTATGACTCGTCAATCACAACTTGAAGAGACAAGTATGTGTTTCCTGTGGAGCTTAGAAATAAAAGTTACTTTTAGCTGATACTTATCAGCAAGCTATTTCCAATCCCTCCCTTGCAGAAAACTTCTAAAGGCAAAAAAGCAAATAAGGGCTAAACTATGCAAAGGGAAAAAAGTAGCCAGGGGGAAAAAAACAAAACAAAACAAAACAAACAAAAAACAAACAAACAAAAAAACAACCAACAAAAAACAACAAAAAAACCCCACCAATTTTAATTATGCCACTACAACAGATACATGACAAAATTCTGGGGTTTTACCCAGGCCCATCTTACTTCCTACTTATCTTAAGAATGCTGCTTTTGTAATAATCCCTCTCTTCACTCTTCACTTGCTCACTGCTGCTCACTAAGATTTGGTTCTGCTTGCATATAAATACGATATTCACTGACATCGGAGCCGTTGAGAAAAATTAGGGAACCACACAAACCACAGAGTATTACTTACCTCAACGTCTTTTCTTTAAGCTTTATAAATCTGTAATATCCCCACACAAATCATCAAGACTTAGGCTGAACAGTGATTGATAAGATTTCCCTACTGTGAGAGCCAGAACTCACAGGAAGTTCATGCTGAGTCCTGGCAGGCCTACAAAGACCCTGTGATAAAATCCTGCACAGCAAAATGAAATTCTGTGAAAGAATTAAATCAGAAACAAAGCTATCAATTAGGGAATGATCCATACAGGATACCCTTCCAAAAATCCATAACAGGAAAGAGAAAAAAAATAAAACAATTAGGAAAGAAAAGACTAACAAAACACATTACACTCCTGCACCACCACAGCATACTGGTTTAAAAGATAAACTGTTCGAAACACCAACAAGATAGTAGTTTAAGGTCTGCTGTACACAATCAGAATAATTTATGCATTTTTAAAAAAATGGAAGAACAAGGTAAAGAAAGTGGAATAAAAGAGATATAAAGCTTATACCACAAGAAAGAATGAAATCTGTAGAAAGTTCATATATATAAAACTTTGACTGAACTTATGCACCTTTGGGTTTCACACACCAGCAGTTATTTCTATGCTCATATAACTCACAAATTAAACTTTTATTAAGTGCATTCAGAACTTTCTATTTTTGCACATTCCAGACACTTCAGACTTTCCATAACTGTCATCTAGAGAAGTCTCACTCCCGAAGTACAGTGGGAGAAAAATGTGTGCTGTCTGTAGATATATAATACATGATGGCTGATCCTTTTTGCCACATTTATCTTGGAATTTTGGTGAAATGAACAAGCCACTTGAGTCTTACTCTACTGGGGTATTATGACCCCAGTATAATGCATAACCCCTTGGTTAAACTTGCTAATGACAATAATTAGCAACTAAAAATATCACAGTTCTTTTGCCCTTGAATATATAGAATGGTAACCTGTCGCCTTGTGACAAAATGCAGTATCCTTCATACCACATACAACAAGCCAAATATATTTCTCCTGAAAAATCCACTCTCTAAAACATCC
Organism: Regulus satrapa; assembly: GCA_013396955.1. Classification (NCBI taxonomy): domain Eukaryota; kingdom Metazoa; phylum Chordata; class Aves; order Passeriformes; family Regulidae; genus Regulus; species Regulus satrapa. The sequence goes on along the minus strand of VWZN01004115.1, from coordinate 1,083,570 downwards.
CGACTAATTTTATGTCAGTGTTGCTAGCAAACTCTGTGATAAATTAGATTTTCATAACACTTCCCATAGCTATTTAATATGGACTATATCTGACTTCTGAAAGACAGGGAACAAAGCATCTATATAATGTGTAATAGAAGATGTAAAGTATCAGACTATACAGATCTGATTTTTTTTAATGTGATTCAAAATATCTAATTATGTATACATATCTATATTTATGTGCACATCCAAAATTTTTCACTTCTGTTTTTGCACTTTTAGTTATAAAACAGTAATGACTGAATATCAAATAGCCAAAGTTGTAAGATAAGAACTTCTCATGCATTCATTCCCTGAAATATGCAATCCATTGCAGTTTATTCAGATTTCTGACCACTGACAGGAAGATGACATGTCAAACTTCAAAGCCCATTTTGTCAAAGCACTGAAATGTAGTTTCAAAAAAGACTGTCACTAATGTATTGTATTTTCAAAAACATATTTTTGAAAGTATTTTAATCAATTCTCAATATATTTCTACATTGGACATTTGGAAATCAAATGTTGTTTTCAATGCATTTAAGATATATTGGAAGGGTCTGTTGTGAAGATTTAGCTTAAGTTTCTACGTTATTTTGAAGCAGAATTTTCCAAAGAGACATATTTTACCCCTTTTTAACATCAAAATGTAGATTTTACAAAGACATGGGATAAAATTATTTCAAGCTTCAGAAGCACATACCTAAGTGGGATGCAAAGAAACAAAATGGATTATTTGGTGACAGTAGTACACAGACGCCCCTGTGCAGTATAGATCTGTCTGAATAACAAAAAATTATTCCCTAGTAATTTATTTAGCAGCTGACAGAGGGAAACCGAACATATTTTGTATGATGAATATTGTTGAGCCATATATAAAACTGGTCATATAGTGAAAATATACATTCATAGATAATTTCATCATCAATTGAGTAAAACAACTTGCACTGAATTTCTGTTCATAAATTTTCTGTTCAGCAGTCATGTTATTCCTTTTATCCTACAAGCTACACGATTTCTACCAAGAAACAAGCAAACCAAAGCAAAATCATTTTCAAAATCTAAGGCTAACATAGTCAGAAATATTAGCAGGTACTTGTAAAATCTGCCTCCACTTATAGATAAAGACAATAAAAATTTTGATAAAAATGAACAAACACAAAATCCCATGAGAACATAGAGCAATTCTTTTCAGTGCCTGGGGTAACAAACATTGTGCTTTTAAACTCAGCCTCTGCAGGGTTAGCATATGCCCTGGCATTTGAACAAAATGTTGCTAAATTCACAATGTTCACAGCCACAGCACAAAGAATTGTAAAGACTCTCACTGCAAAGGCTTTTAAGCTCACAAAACAAGGTGCTGCATGGCTTCTGGCACAAGAAGATATAAAAGTCATTCCTGACTGACTGTCACACCTTGTGAGAAAATACAAAGCAGCAAAGGCTTCAAAGCAGTAAATGAAACAGAGACCAAACACTCAAAATGTTTTTGCTAGTCAATAGGGACCTGCTGCGACCCAAAGCTCACAGAGAGCTTTCAACTGGCTGCTGGATCTACTACCAGCGCTAGAGCAAGTCAGAAATAAGTAGATTTCCAGTAACTTCAGAAGAAAGCTGGTCCCAGTGACGGTGAAGCTATGGAGTGCTCAGTTCCTTCAGAGGAAGAACTGGGGGCTTGCAGAGCTGGGCTCCTTCCCATGGAAGGGGGAAGGAGAAGCAAAAATAGACACTGGGTGTTTGAACAGGCACTAAATTCTGAAGAATAGGGGCAGGCTTGTAACACACTTCAGAGAAGTCCACATCACCACACAGGCAGAGCACAAGGTGGGACTCCCATTCAATGAGTTTGGCATTAGCCCGAAGTTTCACCCTTTATACACACTGAGTTCACAAAAAAAGTTGGGTATCACACCTGATATTCACCATTAAAAGGTTATTTGGGCTCCTTCTATAAGCTAAGAGACACTTTGAATTGCATATCTGGCCTTCCTAAGATAAATGATACTTGACTTACTCTTGCAGATGGTTCTTACTTTATCCTTATTAGTAGAGCCCAGTGTTTAACTTCTGGATAAGATTAGGCCAAGCAGGCACACGGATGGCAAAGTGTCTTTTTGACCTTTTTTTGGTTTTGTGTGGTTTGGGGGTTTTATTTGATTGGTATTGTTTGGGGTTTGTTGGTTTTTGGGGTTTTTTGGTTTTGGTTTTTTTTTTTGGGGGGGGGGCATTCGTTGTTTTTAAGTAAATTACATTATTGAAAGCAGAAGCTTGGTAATCTGATTTGACAGAAAATAATTTATACCTTTCTATATGAATGGAAGTAGACAAAAAGACATACAGTCACATGCACACAGGATAAGTTCCAGTTCAGGTCAACTTAGGAAATTCCTGTCTATGTAAGGATTGATACTATAGATAGAAATTGTTGATGTTGATATGAGAGAGAGTTTTTGTTGGGTTTTTTTTGGTTTTTTTTTTTTTTTTGCAATATTTCTATATTGTCAACAACACTTGTTTAGATGCAGTTACAGTAATCTTACTGCATTTTTGATGACATAACAGCTTTGGTTTAGCAACTCAATGTAAATTACTTTAATGGTAGTGATTCTGGCAGATATAAAGTTCTTTCACTACAGAGTGCAAGTATTTTAACCTTATGTAAAAGATGGTATCAGAGTAGTAGAAGGAAAAGACTGTGTATCACAGTAGATAAAAGATAAACTGGGTTCATTCATGGGGTTAAATTTTTTTTATTTTTCTTTTGTGACTTATATTTAATAATAATATTTTTGAGAAGCATCTCTTACTCCCTTTCTTTTCTTTCATACTGGAAGAAAAACAGAACCACCTCTTGTATAAAATGTGAAGAGAAAATTTAGAAGTTTTTCCAAATAAAGGCTGAAACATCCAAACCAACAGCTATAGTTGTGAAAGACCTGGGGGTATTTTTCTTCCCTTGGACAGGCAGACCATCAGAAATTCAAGTCCCTCTGTATTAGCTTACAAACGCCCATACATGAAAGGAGTAATTGGAGTGTTAGAAGAAGCCAGCTGCCTGTTGTTCTGCAGGTGTTACTGCTGGAGCAATACCAGCTGGAGGAGACCAGAAACAGCCCTACACAGCACTTCACATGCCAGCACAGGCAAATTTTGACCATGCTGCCTTGCCCTGGAAAACAGAAAGAGGTATGCTGTTCTGAAGTCTCTTAATAGCCATAACTTTGCCAGTGCTAGGCCTATACTTTGGCTTTTGAAGAAATTACTTGTACCAACAAAATAGCTTTATGGGGGGGTAAAAAGCAGCTGCCCAACCAGAAACAGCTACAGGCCCAGGGTGCTTGGTCCTTGGTCAGCTCAGCACGTGAGAGCGGGCAGGAGCAAGGAAGGACAGGACACCTGCCTCCCCACCTGGGCTGGAGCTGTCCACACCTTCTGGGGCTTCAGGAGCCCTGCCTCAAAACCCAAGGAGAAACAAGGGCAAGAAAAAGACTCAGCTGCCTTTCCCAATGACAGTACAGGATTATAGAATCCACTCTAGAGATGCAGGAGATTCAATCAGAGTCTGAGTTCTCAATCAGAAAAAAAAATCTGCTTTCTCCGTTCCATGTAGGCCAAGGGTAAAACCCTTGTACTTCTCCCCTCTCTTTGGAGGCAGTTCACACTGGAGACATTTAGTGGGGTTCCTATGCAGGAGGAACTGAATAAAACCAAAGTTTAGGTCACAAGACCAGCATATTTCTTCATGTACCTCATAGCTTTCCCAGCTTCATCTCCAAATAAAATAGGCAGTCTCCAGAACAGAGCTAGCAATGGATTCCTTAGTAATGTGCACAGTACATTAGAACATAATACAAAGCCTACATATATCCTTTTTCAGTAATAAAAGTAGTCCAGCTTGCTTAAATTTTTCAGTAATAAAAGTAGTCCAGCAAGAAGCACATCTCTGAGAGAAAAAAAAAAAATCACATGCGTCCACAAATACAGCAAGTACATTTTCTTTGGCTTTCTCTTTTCACTCTCCTTGCACATGAGTTGATGAAAGCTAAAGGGCAGCATTCAGTCATACACATCTCAATACTCTAGCCCACCTCCCTCTTCAGAGAACTTTAAAATTCAATTGCTCTTCAACAATGCAACAAAGCCTTACAGAATACTCTCTTTCTGCAGGTTTTCACCAAAGAATTGGAAAAGCAATCAAACTACGCATCTGCTAGAAGAGCAGCAATTAAGAGCCTAGCAGATATTAATGATACAGGTAATCTAGCCACTCTCTCAAGTGAGCCCTGCAAGGCAGAGAGAATAAATGCACTGCTGAAATCAATTCTTTATTCAACAGATGTTTTCAAATCACAAACTGACTGATTATTATATGTACTATGTTATTTTCAAAATGGAGATTTTCTTTACTTCTTCTTCTGTTTCCTTTTGTCAAGTGGGTACAAAATCCCAACTCTATCCACTCCTTATTGTGAGAAATCTGTGTACTTGCAAAAAGCTGAAAACACTTGTTAAACAGCTAAAGAAGAAACACAGAGCCAACAAACCCAAGCTGAACCTCCATAGCAGTTCAAAATTCTGTTTTATGTTTTTCTAATTGCTCAGACACTGAGGATTTAATACAGAGATATATTTCAGACAGAAATTTTGTCATCATTTTTAAAAGATTTATCAGTACTTTATCATCAAGGTGTAGGGGTTTTTACCTTTTTTTACTCAAATGGAGTATTTGCTGAAGTCAGAGTAGAGAATATTTTAGTAGTCCCTCTACTTATGGTTAGGAAAAAGGAGAAAGAACCAACTCCCACAACTTCACTCACCCTCTCTTACTATTCTCATGTCCTAGTTTGGAGTTTATGTGCCTCCTTTATTTTGCTCACCACACATCGACTTATTTTTGATTTGATGGACAAGCACGTTCACTGGAGTACCTCTATTTGCAACAAAGACCTTGTTGTCCTGCTAGAGAGAAAACCATGGATTCCTATCCATACAGGCCCTCTTTTACTATTTTGCTGGTTGTGACTCACAGCTATTACTTTTCCATATACCATGACGAGCTTGTGAAATCCTATATATGCATATATATAATGCATTGTTCATTTTAAACTGTGCAGTAAATATCCAGCAATGCCTTTCCATTTGGCTTTTCTCAATCACTGTTTCCTTCCAGTCTACCATAGAGCTGTTCCTTTGTGTCCCCTTTTCCATCTTTTCCTTTATAAATAAATGCAGATTAGTTAGTGCTGTAGGAAAAGAAACCTCCTGCAAAAGTCTAGATCAAAAGATGTTGAACAAAACTAATTTTAAAAATAGGGGAAAAAGTTTTGGGCAGTAAGATTCTCTGTATCCATTTACTAACATATTCTTCATACCTCTAAAAATAAGCATTTGTGTTTCTCTAATGAGTCACAAAGCCAAACTTTAAAAGTAGAATATTATTATGACTGGAAAGGAGAGGAGATGAAAAGAAATTTTACTAATGTTTTTCCATTCTTTTAGATATCTTCAAAGGCAAAAAGCTGAAACTAGGAAGAGAAAAGTACTTGGAATCTCTGGTAATAAGAAGACTTTCAAGTCTTCTGGTATGCAAGTATTTCAAGCATCACAAAATATTTCCTCACAGATGTTTTTATGAGACTTTTTTCCAAAGGTAAAACAAACTGTAGTTCTTCATCTCAGACCAGAATAACCAGCTTAAAGATTAAAGCCTTTGCTCTCCTGTCATAGAGAAGCTCTTGGCCCCATTTTTAGTATCCAACATTTTTTCCATCATTTAAATTACTCTGCACATAGTGGTATTAATTAATTCCATGAAAAAATAATAGAGTTATTTTGAGTTATTTTGCTGTCTGTATAAACAGAATGTATGGAGAGACGCACTGCACTTTGGGTCTGCCCCTAAGTACCTAGGACTTGTGCAAAGGAGGGAGATATCAGGGAAAAGAAATCTATGGAAAAACACTTGCCAACTAAATGTCTGTCTCCCACAGGGAGACCAACACTGCTGCTTGAAATACAGCAGAAGAGTATCCAGGGGCCACAGTAGCTTCAGAAGAATCATAGAATGGTTTGGCTTAGAAGAGAACTCAAAGGACATCTTGGTCCAATGCCCTTCCCACAGGCAGGGATGCCTTTCAGTAGATCAAGTTGCTCAGAGACCCATCCAACCTGGTCTTGAATACTTCCAGACATGGAGCATCCACAGGTTCTCTGGGCAACCTGTTCCAGAGCCTCACTACCCTCACAGGCAAGAACTCCTAATTAGTATCTAATCTAAACTACCCTCCTTCAATTTAAAACTCTTTGTCCTATTACCTCTAGAAAAAAATCCCTCTCCAGCTCTCTCCCCTTTAGAGACTATTGCTAGGTACAAAAAACTGAGCAGATATCAACTTGTAGTACATAAATATTTCTTAATTGTACTTCAAAACTAAAAATGCAAAGGAAAGGAAGAAAGTTATCTGGGTTTGAAGAGAAGAAGAATTGCTTCTTCAGACATCTAATATTTCTCTGAGGTTTACTTAACTGGTTTCTGACAAGATATGCCCTGCCCCAATCTTACAAAAAGTGGTTGAAAAATATTTCTAAACTTCATGCAACCAGTAAATATGAAGTAAAAGTAAATTACCACAAATGTCTTGATTTATGACACCAGAGACTGAAAAAAAGTAATGAGGAAAAACTTTAGGGAGATCTATCCTTTTATATCACTGGTAAAATAAATCCTTCCCATGCAATACTGAGACGCCCGCAACCCAAAACATCGCAGAGAGCTGACAGCATACCACCACTGTCTTTACAGAGGTGATCTCTAAGGCATACCAGCTATAAAATAGAAATAGACTTCTCTCATGAGGAAAAGCAGTTTTCTTCTCTACCTCTTTTTGCCTCACATTTACACAGTTCCATTAAACAAAGCCCAAGGACTCTCAGAAGACTGGCTGAACAGTATAAAATGCAAAAAAAAAAGATTTAATCTTCAGATTTGTGGGACTTCAAAGTTACAAACACTCTGTAAAACATAGGTCTGCATGCTATCTTTAATTTATATTTACATTTATCGCTGTGAAGTTTGTCAAAACCTCAAAGCAGATTTAAGGCATGGAAGAAGAATTTGCCTAGAGTGCTCATGGTTCTGTGGTCTGTTTCAAATCAAAATTGCTTTCCTTTGATTTATCAAAACCAAAAATAGACTGATGCAATCTGATTTCTAGTTTCTTGTTTTCCTGCCACTCCTCTGTCAAAAAATCCTGTACACTACTCTTACCCAGGGTTACATTGATGCTCGCAAACATCTAAGGGTTCTCCTAGAACATTTAAGGGCCATATGTTTGCATCTCTCAGTAGACAGCAGCTGAAAAATTTGTAGAGCAAAAGCACAGTTTAAACACAGGAAAAGAAACACTAACTGGTAAGACTTAAAATTACATTAAAACTCAACAGGTTTCTGTATCAATCAGGGTCATATATTCAAACACAAGCAAGACATTCTCTCTGCTTCTAATGTTATTTTGGCACAGGTTTGTTTTACATTTAAAGTACTAAAAACAGAGAAATGTTTTTCATTAAAAAAATTAGATCAATTTTTGTTGACACAACAGACATCAGAGAAGGGTGACAATGATAGAGGTAGAAATCATGGGCAAGAAAAATGCTCAAAGCCTTTCCCATATGCACAGAAGACAAATTATCTATTTTTTACAACAAATACATTTTAGACTAGCTCAAGATCATACTGAGAAGCTTCTAGTTATCACCTGCTTGCTTATATAAGTGCCTCTTTACTGTGCAAGTCAAGTGTACTGCAAAAACTTTCATTGCAGCAGAAAATATCTAAACATGCAAATACTTTCAAGCCCCTGAGGGGCCAATAACACCGTCCAAGGAATCAGTCTTGCAGAACCTAGACTTCAAGCCAGAGCCATCTGAAAAAATAGTTCTCCAGCAATCTCATCTTTTAACAGCATGATAACTTCTGCAAGCATCTGGTTTCTTTCCTACTTGTGAGTAGTCACCAAACCTATTAAAGGAATGGGGAACAGAAGGAAGCTGGGCAGGCAACTAACAGGGACTTGCCTCCGGCTGGAGAGGGGTAGGCAAACAGTGGCATAAAGATGGACAGTCTTGAGTCTGATTGCTTATCTTCGAACAAAGAGAGCTGAGTTCAGTTCTTGGCTCAGCCACAAAGTTTTCAATATCTTCATATGAGATTCCTGCATGATGCATCCATCTTGAAGGAAATTTAAAAA
>VWZN01004115.1:1059531-1070825 GCA_013396955.1 Regulus satrapa | reverse complement strand
AACAAAACAAAACAAAAAAAAACATAAAAAAACCCTGCAGCCATAACCTTCTCATCCTGCAGGAGGAGAGCCCAGAATATCTCAGTATTGCTGGTCAATATGTCTCATCAACCATAGCATTAAAAAGCAATCTCTAGGCACCTCCTGTCAATACCCAAAATCTCCCTCTTCTCCTCCCCCATCCCACTTACTTGCAATAAAAATTAAAGCATACATCTGATTGTTGTAGATTACTAGCACAGTGGCAAATGTTGAAACAAGCAAAGCAGTGACATCCTGGTAAAGCTGCAAAACCATCTTCTCCTTTGCTTCACTTTGCAGAGCTTGGGACAGAGTCATCTGCTCCACTTTATAGGAGCTGATATACTGAACAGCATTCTTGTTCCCTTTGGCAGCACCTAGCAGTTCTGAAGCTGTCTTGGTTAGGTTGCAGATCCATAGCACCCTCCAAGATAAATTTTAGGCAACATCAAACCAATATTTTAACAGACACCTCATCTGGGTTTTTGGGGTTTTTTTCCCCCTATACTATGAAAATTGATTAGGAGAGAGTTAATACCCTGGGTAATCATGTTTGTTGAAATCTTCTGTAAGATCTAGTTTACAAGAAAAAACACATCTTTTTTTCTCCTCCATGAATAAAATTTTGGCAAAGGGGGAAAATCTATAGCAAAACATATTGCCATGGCTTAGTTTCAGCCAGAAATCAAGCATCAAGTAGTCTTTCATTCACTCTCCTCCAGTTGGGATGGGGAAAAAAAACCTGAAAGAGTAAATTTAAGAAACTTGTGTGTAAAGACAATTTAACAGGGTAAAGGAAAAGCTGGCCACTTTGCTAAGCAAAGCAAGACAAGGAATTAATTCACTGCTTCCTGCAGATAGTCATGAGTTCAGCCATTCCCAGGAAAGCAGGGCTCCATCAGCTGTAATCATGAGCTGGGAACACAAGTACTATCACCCTGAATCACCTTGTTCCCTGGCTTTATGTGCAGAGCATGACTCCACCTGGGGTATCCCTGTGGTCACCTGGGGCCAGCTGTCCTGGCTGTGTCCCCTGCAAGCTCCTTGTGCACCCCAGTCCACTCAGTGGTGGGGAGGGGGGAGAGGCAGAAAAGCCCTTGGCTCTGTGTGAGCACTCCTCAGCTAAAACAGCCCTGTATTATCAACATTGCTATGGGCACAAATCCCAGACACAGCCCCATATTAATTACTGTATGGAAAATTAGCTCTGCCCCAGTCAAAACCTGCACACACAGGAACAAGTTAAGTGGTACCAAGTGTATGACACAATTTGATTTCACAAGGACTTGCAGAATCTGGGTTTTGCTTTTTAAAGAAAGACAGCCAGGGCATCAAAGACAAAGAATAGATAGAAAGAAATCCCAAATCACAATATACACATTTCCCCACCAGTTAAAACACTCTATTATGTTAAGATATTGCCATTTCCCCACCATTATTTAACCTTGGAATATTTGATAGGTAGACTCTAAAAACTCATGTTCTTACAGAATTTCATCTTGCTGGTTTCATTAAGACAGGATTATAATTCCGCAACTAAAGCAGGAAGACTCTACATAAGCACAACCCCCTGAAGTACTACTGATATTTTGTTTTATGTTTTCAGTATTTCACATGATTTTTAGTGGCATAAATTGAATATTGTAATTGAACAATAATCTTGTTCATATATTGAAGCAATTTAGAGAGGAAACTAGATACAGATTGTTAAGAAAACTAACGACTACTGGAGTTTTGAGGGGTTTTTGTGTGTATATGTATATAGGCACATATGTATGCATAGTTTACCCTGTGGTAAATTTTACATTGATTTTGACCTTAATTTTATTTTGGCTAATTTTTGCAACAGACTGCTTCATATAATGTTAACATAATTCCAGATTCTAAAACAGTTTAAACTCTGGAAAATAAAAAAGGTACTACCTGTATATTAGAGAGTTCATATAATATATATCAACAAAGTTTGTATCCTGTTTGTATCCAAGTTTATGTCATGTTTAATTGAAAATTTCTATTTATTTTCTAGATATTAATATATTGCATTAACAGCAAATAAAGGCCTGAATACCTCTTACTTGATTTGAGGTATAACAGCATCTTTTATGACCCTGCCCACAGAGAAACTTCATACAATGGCTTTGTAGAAGGGAGTGCACTTCCTCTAGCTCTACATGCACTGGTGAGCAGCCTATCAGTAGGCAGATGAGTCAGAGGCTGCTTCTGATGGTTTTTACCCTGTTAATGATATATTTAAAACCAGACCTGGACAATTAATGCATTTCACATTGAGCAAAGCAATATTCTGTAAGAAGGACTTTCAAGGAACTTTTAATTTAAGCTGCAAACTAAACAACAAAGGAAAGTTGCTGGCTGGAGAGCTTGACTTCTCTGCAGTACCTTTTATGCTTTAGCTCTGGGGAAATTAGAGGACTGATACAAGAGCTACTGGATAAACTGCACATTTTTTTTATATGCAGGTGTCAGCCTTGTTGAAAATAAGGATCCCTTCTGGTTTGAAATCTTTGGAACCAATAACAGTGGAAGGAGACCTGGCTTCACAGAGAGCTCCACTAAAACAATAATTTTTTTTCTTTCATTATTGTACCAATCACCAAACAAAATTGCCTTAGCATAAAACTTGATTTTAACAGCTCTTTCAGCAATGTAATACATAATACTCAAAAGAATTCTCTTAAAAACAACAGCAGATTTTTATCAGCTAAGTTATAAACAAATTTGGATGCAGCAAGGTGCAATCCACCAGTTTGCTCAAAATATGATTTTACTTTATTTGTTCAATGTTCAAGAATGTTCTGTCGATATTTTTTCATTTCATGCCTCTCACTACAAATAGGGAGACCAAGAAAGGAAGGGAGACCTGAGAGCCTGGAGAATGACACACAGCCATACTTACCTACCAACAGCTACTGCCACCATTTGCCCTGGAATTTTGGCAGAGAAGTTTTAGGATTGATAGGTATGGAGAATGACTGAAAGTGAGGAGGGGCAGGAGCAGGGGTCTATGAAGGACAAGAGCTGGCAGTCTCAGGTTAGGTAGTTAGCCTTATATTATCTCTGTGCAGCTTCTCCAGACACCCAGACTGCAAGACAGTGGGCAGGCAATGAACCCAGATGAACCACAAAGGTGGCATGGGAAGGAGAGACTTCCTGTCTCCCAAAGGCTTATCAACTACAAGCTCCTAAGTGGCAGGAAAAAAGCCATCACAGGACCAGGATCCTGGAGGTGCTTGTCCAGTAACTGGCTTCCCTTGTTTTAATTATCAATGCACAGAATCCTGCACAGAAAACCAGGATGAGTGCATCCTGCTCCTGGGGCCAGGCAGCTGAACAGGCTACTCAGTCTCATACTCTCCTACATATTTCACTACAAGTAGCTAAAATGCAGAACTAAGAACAAGTGAAATCAGTTTTGGTTTAAAATGAGATAATCTTCCTCTTTCAGAATGTCTTTGAGATTTGCTACAACGCTGACACCATAAGGAAACAGTTTCTTAGGGTCTGAAGCCCAAAATAGGTTTTGGAGATCCTGAATTCTGTTTGGAACCAGAATCATCAGGAAAAGTCTATAGGAAAGGCTTAGAAATTATGCAAGGAAGACTTTCTACAGTGTATATTTTAATGTGGGAATAATTGACACAGAAAAAAAAAAAAAAAAAAAACCAAAAAAAAAAACAGCTCATTTTCATAAAAACTACCAAAGAGCCTAGGAAGCTAAAGCACTAAAACTCTAGATGACTTGCTAAGAGTCACTCTGCCCTACCTCTCTGCAATTAGTTCTCCATGTCAGAGAAGAGTGCAGCCTAAGAACTTCAGACAGGGTATATAAACATATGTATATAGTTATATACTCTCCAATAAAATCTGCCTATTACAACTTAAAGCAGGACATATTAACAAAACAGTAGTTAAATCTGACTTTTGATATTCTCTTCTATTCTGATTCTATTTTTAAAACTGTTTTTCATCCTGTTTCTTACGGGTAATATTACACTTACTCTCTCCTGTTTTTTGGTTTTTTTTTCCTTTTTCTTTCATGGAAAATTTGTTTTAAAACTCTTATTAGAAGAGTTTTCCATTTGTTAAGGGACAGAGAAGTATAGCTTTTTCCTAAAAAGCTTCCAAAAATGATATCTGAGCTATTGTCAAATCTGTAAAGAAACAGATTGATTTTTCTTTCAGTTTTCAGAGCATCAGCATGGAAAATTGATCAGAGATAGATTTTCCGTTATTTAAATTTTATAATGTCTGATACTTTTAATTATAATTTTTTTGTAAAATATAAAAAATCCTTATGAATAAGAAGGAATACAGTGTCACATATCAACTAAAAATACGTCTTGATACACTTGTTTCACTTCAATAAGTTTTTCTGTATTCATTTTCACACACTATACATAAACAACTCATATACCTTCATTTCAGTTACTTACACTTCTTCCAGAACAGTGAAAAATAAAGTAATATATAAAAACCATTTACATTTTTTTTCAAAAGTGATTTCTGAAACTGGAACTGCTGTAATAGGTAATTGTTAACAAAAAGTAACTTTGAAAATGTGAAAGCTGGAATACAGAACATTTATGCCTACTAGAAAGACACATGTAGATTCAACAAAATCTGAGGGCCAGCATTAAAATTAGCAACGTGTGCCACTGCAAAAACAAAACAAACCACCAAATATGGAAATCCCACTTAATAAATGAGATTTTAACATAAGCCTGAATAACGAGCATGAGTGTATTTGACACTAAAATCCCTCAGTTAACCAGGCCCCATGTGAAACACTATATTTAAAACCTGTTGCCATCCTGTTTAGGATTAGACAACAGAAAACCAGAAACAAGTACATGAGACCAAAAGAAGTGAAATAGCTCACAGATGGACAAAGACAGCCTGCAGCCAAGGACCTGGAAAACATGGGCAGAAGTCCTACAGACTTTGCATAACTCTGGCCAGTCATGTCACACACAGACTTGCAGTGTAGCTGAGACAATCTGTCAAGGTGAAGTTTCCCAACACATTCTCTGCTGAAGTCAGGGACATTCTGACCTTCTTCAGCAACAGCCACCTGTGGCACATTTTTGTTCAATTTTTTTCTCCAGCACAGAGGCTTACCTGAGCACTATAAGGTGGGCAAGGAAAAATCCCTGCTGAAAACTGTTCAAAGGTTTGTTGAAGAATTAATTGTCTCTGGGTTTAGGGGTCTTTGGAAAGCGCGTCATCAGGCAGTGCTGGCACAAGAGAAATGGTGACAACACTCAGCTAAGGCACATGAACAGAATCCTCCTTCTCACAGTCAGAGTGGCACTACCTGTGTGCACCCTCCAGGGCTGGCATTCATCTCCCCTGCTGATATTTTCATCCTCTCCAAGGTCCTCTTCTCCAGCCACTCTCACCTCACATCCCTCATCTCAGCTGCTAACATGGCAGAAAAAGCCCTGATGTCAGTCAAGAAGAGTCAGATTATTTTAGAGAATCAAATAGAAAGTGGTTTAGGTTCCTCCATTCATTTTGCCTAGAACGCATTAGGAAATGCTGTGAGACAGAAACAGTAATTGTTAATGGTGACTTGGGAGGGGAGATCTAGGTGGGTGTGTACTGCAAGATTTTACTTCTTCAAACCAGTTTATCTCAGGTCTTGGAATAAAGCTAAAAAAAAAAAAAAAAACAAACCTAGATGGAATAAAATCATAAATAAGAGACTTATAAAAAGCAGATAATACCTCCAATTTTTTGAGAGATGTTCTAAGGATACATACATTAAGGATCATGAGATGTTCAAAAGCTATAATAATAGTGGAGATAGCGATAGCTAAGATAGATAAACTGCTTCAAAAAATGCAGACTTCTTTTAAAAGAAACACCCAGTTAATGTAGAGAGCACAGTACTTTTGTAGTTACTATTTATGTGCCATCTGTGAACAAGGAAAGTACTCAAATCAGTTTTGCTCATGAGTGTGCTGGGCAAATAATGTGAAATAGTTTCTTGTAAACCATCATCCAAATGTAAATTTTTCTTGATTGCCTTCCTATTTCATTGACCCATTTTACACACATACTATAATGCAGGTACAAGTTTCTTTGTCTGAACAGTCGAATGTATGGAAGGAACATGCATTTCCCAAGAATTTGATAACTCCTCTGTGGGTTTGGGAGCGGAAAAAAATACCACCTGACATAAAACATCAATCCCAGGGAGCAAATAGCAAGTAATATGTAGGAAATAACTAACATCATAGTTATTAGATAGCTGCATGCACCCAGACAGACAGTCAGCCAAAACACATTCTCTCTAAACTATTATCATGATAATTTTTTGGCAACAAAGACTTCTGTCCATGTCAGTTTCTACACAGATAATTCATTATCAGAACAAAAGGGCTGGATTCATTTAGTTGCTTGCTTCAAATAGATTTTCTCCAGCTCCAGTTCAGAAACAATAGCACCAACAATACTGTTAGACTATAAAGATACAGTAAAATGCTATAAACCAAGCCTTGATTTGCTTGTGTTGCTTCTGTGCTGTTCATATGGCTTAAGTAGCTCTGTGACAGGGTGTCTCGTGGGAAATACGAAACAGTTAAGGTGAAGGGAAATACAAATCCTGCTTGGTTAAATGACTTGGGTGTTTTTACAGGGGTTGATCAACTGGAAAACATCCCTACTCTGCAGAAGGGAATTCTCAGAGGGATGCTCTCTATGAAGTAAAATAGAGGGGGAATGAAAAAAAAAAAAAAAAAAAAAAAAAAAAAAAAAAAAATCTTNAAAAAAAAAAAAAGATAAATGATCTCTTCATAGATAAGAGTAAAAACCAATATAATTTATTGTTTTGGTAATGGGCTAAGTATGTTTAGATTCCAGGAAACTTTGCCTTCTGTTTGATGTTTCTGTTTTCACAGATTTTTACACAATTGCAAAAAATCCCCCGAGCTCCATTTCTTCTCTCTGGATATCTTAGCCACCATTTCAGCAATAGAGAATATCATCCCACTGGGAAAGAATAATATACGAATAGAAATAAAAAGGGTCTCTTCCTCATGAAATTATTTGTGAGATGCGCTACAACAAGCACCATTCTCTCACTAAATGACCAAACCAATATCGTTCAAGAAAATTGGTTTTAGGGTTTTGGTTTGTTGATTATGGTCTTTTTCTTGAATTATGAACAATGTTATTCAACACAAACAATGATTGTTCAGGTGGATGAGCTAAACATAGAGTGGCTTTAAACATTCACATTGTCTTTCTTCCCCTCTACCCCCACAGCTTCATTAGATTGGCCAGGGTTGGGTAAGTGCTTCCTAATAATTCCCATTTTGTCAGCACTACAGTATCACTGCAGTATCTGCCACCAAAAAAAAAAAAAAAAAAAAAAAAAAAAAAAAAGAGAGAAAGAACGAGAGAGAGAGAGAGAAAGTAGGAAGGAGCTTTCAAATAAAAGAGATCTTAAAGACTGTAAATCACCATAGTATAGAATGTATGGTGAGAGTAATCATTAAAAACATATCTATCAGTGGAAGAAGTTTGGTTAAGAGAAGAGAGGATCATGAAAAGAAAACAAAAATTGATTATGTTTAAAGTCTTGAGTACTACACAGAAAAATACCTCTAAAAATGTACCTGAAGCACTGTGTGAGGTGGCCCAGAGGTCTGGCCCAGCATGAATTTCTCCAGACACTGCTCATAATTGGGCTTTTTCTTTTCACTGTAAAAGAAAGATGTCGATTTCCTAATTCTATTCAGAATCCTGGCTCTCATCACAAAAGAAAGGCTTGTATTATATTATGCACTTGCTGAACTAGACCATTGTCAGGGCCCTTATGTGCCTGCTAGACAGATGGTACATCCCTCAGCTGTTTGAATATGGAAACTCAAAGAGTTCCTAAAAACACCAGGGAAATAAGGAAACAGTCAGGAGGAAGTGAGAGGGCAAAAAAGATCAAAAGGGCTGATCTGTAGGCAGTTTCAAGATATTTTGTTAATCAACAAATCCATACATGCTGGAGGGTGAGCCCTGCACCACTCAGCTCACGTTTTGTAACTGAGGATGCCTCTTGTTCATGTATTGCACATCTTAGAGAATGCTCAGGAAACACTGCTCTTGCAGTACAATTTTAAAGCACCAGGAAAAACAGAAACAACATGATGTTGAGGAATTTCATAAGTTCCAGGCAGGAGCAGAGCTATAGTCGTTGGCTAATAAATCAATATATCCTTGTGACTCTTGAATTCATGGAAGGTTTTCTGCTGCAAACATGACTATAGTCTATGTCAGTCATCACAGATATGGATAGAGAGAGTCTTCAGCAGCAAAAGCTTTTCCAGTATTTTTGGAAGACATACTTTCCAAGGTTTTTTAGTCTTACTCTAATAACCCTTCCTCCCCCTTCCTCCCCCACCCCCCATGATCATAGCACAGGTTTATGTTTAATATTACTTGCAGCTCTTCTGAAATCTAGGTGTCAATTCTCTCACACAGGAGAGATTTTCAGATCATCTCAGCAGGGATGCAGAAACCTTATCTTGAAAAAATAAAGAGCCCATGTTTAAGGCAGAAAATGACAGTTTTAATATTTTTTAAGGACTATACTTACACCCACTGAAAAACCTACAGTTCAGGAACAAAGCTGGTAACCTGAAATGCAGCTGATAGAGAGGGAGATATTTGAGATCTGTTCGGATTTGATCCAGTTTTTACAGCAAGCAATTAGCATTTCATTGGATAACTGGAACCTTCCAGGCCAGGGCTGTTCCTCAGGGCAATGGTGTCCCAAAGAGAAGCAAAAAAAACCACTATTATCCCTGAAGAGGCTTCACATTTCCTTATTAAAAGGCAGTTCTCTCTTCAGAACTAGAGACCAGAAGCTTGCAGCCGATTTTTGTTGAGTCTGCCCATAGCTGCATGGGCATCCCTTTGCATGCTGCCCTCATTGCTGCAGAAATTCATTAGACCCCAGAGATTTTAAAAACCGTGTCACTGCTGGATTTTTTTTTTTTTTTTTAATTGCTAAAACTAATAGAGAAATACACATTATCTAAATGGATGTTACCAGAGCTGGTCTGCTATAGTTAGCATAATCTACATAAATATCTGCCACTTCTTATTTTCCCATTTGTCTGGATTTGTTTGATGTATTAACACAAAAATAACAAAAGATCTCTGAAGTCCTGCCTCTCTTCTCCCTGGTATAATCAATCCTTGCATAAAGATAGCCAGCACCTGAAAATTATAGTGATACATGCAGCCTGTGAAGCTGAACAGTAAATTCCATCCTCCTGGTGGAATTATATGGAATATTACAGGCAAAAGTCTTCTTTTTCCTTCTACATTTTACTGTGACAGTATACACAAATATTATGGAAAAAGATTAGGTAAGTGGTAAAATGTACAAAGATTTTGAGCAAGGGAGAAAGCTTTTGTATGTTGAAAAATCTCTAAAAAGATCTGAAAACTACCAAAAACATAAAAATACAAGGCACAAGATTCGGCTAATGTGGTTTTGCAAGTGTCTGATCAAAGATATGAGAGTAAAAATGAATGTGCACTGCGAAATCATAAGGCAGCAGACCACATTAGTCTATTCAGTTACATGACAGTGATAATTGATGTAAAATAAGAAAATACATTAATGACAGTCACAGGGGAACAGAAACTGAATTTATAAATAGATTTAGTCTGTTAAATAAACAAAGGGAAACAATCAGCAGTGATTACAAACAGCTTATTTAAGCAGTCTTTAATAAGCTCAATGGTTTGGAGAAGACAAGCCTTTTTAAAATTGATAAAAATCATCCTCTCCATTGGGGGAATAGTTAAGAACCATCTACAAAACCCTGAGGGTAAAATTGGTCCCAGAGTAGTAAAATGGGATTTATCAATGATGTTAATTTTGTCCTCTAAGTATTAGTTAAATTCAGCTTCCAGTAGAAGAAACAGCCATCAACTCCAATAGGGAATTTTTCTTTTGCTCTTCCTGTAGTTCTTCTGGTGAGGTTAATATTCCACCTCTGCTATAATTTCTGAAGTTGTAAGCTTAAGTTTCTAGGTGAAGACTTGCAATCACACACAACCTGCTAGAGGTGAAGTATTATAAACAGAGACCCTGAATGATGAAGTGGAGGAATTATGCTCTCACTTGCTCTTTATACTCAAAATGTTTCCTCTGTTGTCATGCATCTACCTGTCAGGCTGCCTCTGCCTCCTAGGACAAAGTTAGATCGGATGGGGCTATCACAGATAAACATCAGGACAAACAGGCTCAGCTCACCAGCAGGGAAGAGTGCCTCAAACAAACCACCTAGCTTCATGGAGCAGAGCACTTGACATCCCATCACTCAGCCTGACCTGCCTCCACATCTCAGCCCAGCCTGTTTCCTGTTGATCGCTCCTGATGCTTCAGTCTACACACAAGAATAACTTGTGAAAATGCAGTTCAGCTCAATTCTGGATAATGCAGTAGGGAAAAGAAATGGGGAAAAAAAAACCAAAAAAACAACAAAACCTCAAAATTCAGCAAACAAACAAACAAAATCCTCCAAGAGAATAAGTTAGAAGTGCTGTGATGTGTAGTTATTGCTTTAAGCTCTACCCTGAAATCAATTGTCAGAGGTGGAGGCAGTGGAATTTTGTTCATATAGCCTGCTTCCCAGCATGACTAGGCTTCCACCTCTGAATAACCTAAGCAATTTTCTCCAAGCATGATTCTAACTCTGGAAAAGCCAGCAAAGAGAAAACATGCATTTCTTACAGCTCCTATGGGGATTTATTTAAAAAAACTTCACAGTGTGGGCTAACAAGTTGGAAAGAGCAGGGGGGGAGAAAGTGGAAGAGCCCTGTGACTGCTGCTTGGGCTCCAGGGCTGAGGAACACAGCAGAATACCAGGCTTACTTCAGAATGCTTTACATCCCAACCTTCCATAAAATTCTTGCCACAATACTGTCATACCAAATAATAATAATTTAAAAAAAAAAAAATAAACCACCTTCTATTTCTGCATACTTTCAGCACACTAATCCACTCGTTTCCTACAAGTTATATCCTACCATTGAATATACTGAAAAGGACTCCTTTGCCAAGAAACCAGATTTTCTTAGAGTGAATTAAGATGGGATAAAAGTTGATGTGTATTGTATTTGACCAACAGAGAATAACCATTCATGAGCAAACCAGCATCCCATGGCAACCCTTACAAAAGACCATCCAGACTAGCTGACTGTGATAATGCCAGAAAGCAGTCACATGTGCCAGTATC
>VWZN01004115.1:1039666-1056405 GCA_013396955.1 Regulus satrapa | reverse complement strand
TGATTGGTAAGAAATTAAACTAATTTATTCAAATCATCTCTTTTGCCTGGGACAGTAATGGCTTAATGATATTTCTTGATTTCTTATCTCCACCCATGAGCTTTTCGCTCTATTTTCTCTTTTCCTTGTCCAATGTAGGAGGGGAACGACAGAGTGGCTTTTTTAAGCCCCTGGCATCCANAGGCAGAATATTCCTGTGCAGCCCATGGAGGTCAATGGAAGTGCAGAGACCACCTGCAGCCCATAGAGCAGCCCACGCTGGAAGCAGGGGGATGCCTAGAAGATCCTGTCACCCTCTGGGAAACCCATGCTGGAGAAGGCACCTGCCAGGACCCACAGAGCCATGGACAAAGAGGCCCATGCTGGAGCAGGTTTGCTGGCAGGACTCGTGACCCCATCAGGGTCCCACATTGGAGCACTGCACCCGATGGAAGGGGCCCCTACTGGAAGCACTCAGTGAGAACTGCAACACATAAGGAGGACTCACACTGGATAGATACCATGCTAAAGAGGAGGGCAAAGAGTGTGAGGAAATGCCNGAGCCTTTCACTCTATTTTCTCTTTTCCTTGTCCAATGTAGGAGGGGAACGACAGAGTGGCTTTTTTAAGCCCCTGGCATCCAAACAGGGAAAACTCACCACAATACACTAGCAGAACACATAAAAGCTGTTTTGTACTTATGCTTCATACCTTTCTTAAACATCTAATAATCTTTACTAATCATCTAGGAAAACTTTAATATACAAGATGCCCACACAAACAGTGGACTCACTACAAGTCCGTTCCTGACAGTAAATGTGAAGATGATTTTGCAATCCAGTAACAGTAAAGAGAGAAGAGATCCCCACATTGCAATAAAGAGGTCTTACTGAGGTATGATCAGAGATGTGCACTATCAAAGAGGGCTAAATTAAGTAGATAAGAATTGTCAATAGTTGCTGCCAAATTTGAAATTAACAGCCTAGTTTACCATTACTAGCAATGTTGCCTTAATAAAACCACAAATATACGATTGCTCATAGTCAGAGATAATGAGGACTGTATTAAAACCAGCATTTGGATTAGACATAGAAGAGTGCACAAGTTCCACAGCTGCAAATTGTCTAGAACAATGAGTCTCTGAACATCATTAGGGTGACACCAGGGGACAACAAAGTTCCCATCTTTGCCTCCTGTCATCTGTAGTAAGCAGGCTGGCCTATCTCTTCCTCTAGGGCTGATTTTTTAATTATTATTATTTTATATCTAAATTAGTCTGAAATTTGTGTGGAGATGGAGTAAATAATTTAAATAACACACCTGCCAATTTCCCACATTATAATATCCATGCCTCTCAAAGAAAAACGGATTGAGCTTCTTCACAGTCATTACCCAGAAAGTGGGATCTAGCATCAGGCAGAAGGAAAATTGTGCTCTATTTACATAATGTATCATTTTGTAATATATGGCATACTCTTATTGCAACATTATATCAATTATTTACCAAAAAAAGCTTTAATAAATTTAACTATGTTGCTCCCACTTACCAACCGCTTTAGAATAATTTAAAGCTCATTTCCTGATGCACTGAAATTATTCTAAACTGTGCATGCTGGCAAACACAAAAACCTTTTTACTCCCCATTTGCAAAATGACATCTACTCTATTTCCATCTTTGTTTTCAGACTCAAGATTACTTTAGCACTTTATTTCCTAATCTGTCAAATAGCTTCATCAAGAAACAGTTACACTTACTCCTCAAACCCCCATAGATTCAAAGTTACAAAAGGTACACATAACATTTTATCAAAGCTACACATTAGAAAAAAGAAATCATATAACCTTTCTTCCTTTCCTTTGTAGAAACATCCCCTCTGCTAAAAAGCCTGTAAACATTGGTAACAACATGAAGGGAGAAAGCCTGATGGATTTGTTATTAGAGAATGCCTGCTGCATGGCTACAGTGAAAGGCAGCTTTCCATTATTAGCTGAATTTTCTACCGACTCCCTCTTTCTATCAGTGTGAGATCCCTCCTGTTCTGGTCTCAGGCACACAAATACAAAGAGACAATAAAAGCCATCAGTGCTGATGCAGCCTCTGGCATTTGAAGTTTTAGCAGTCTGAAAAACTAAAAGCCAAAGAATATGGAGAAAAGATTGTTTTTCTTTACTTTCTTTACAATCATTCTACACATCAGAATCATACAAGCAGGAGACCTTGGAGAAGTCTTAAAAATAAGCATGTTACTACAGACCAAAGAGCATTTATTTCCTCACAGAGTTCTGCCGTAGCTTTACACTGTGCTTTTTGCCTTCCAATTCTCTAATCTAGGAAAGGCTTATTCACCTGCTTATCTTAGAATCCAAAGGAAGATACTGCCTTTGGCAGTACTCAGAATTAAATATGTGTGAATAGGATCAGAAGCCAAGGGTTTGCTTTTTAAAATCCTAAGCAAGGTCAATCCAGCATATCACTAAAATGAAGTACAATGCCCTGTCTTAGACAAGTGACTATTCCTAGAGAGTCCAACATTTGCAATTTTCTTTTTTTTTTTAACTGATCTTTTTTTTACAATTTCCTAGTTATTTATTTAGACAGTATTTTCACATTTTTTTTCTCTGTATTACTGTTTTGCAAAGATCAAAGGACAAAGAGCAAACTGGCGCTGGCAGCACTGACAGAGTGAAATGAAAGGTCATTGCAGGTCCCAGACCAGAGTGCTGGGAAAAAGAGTGAAGACTGAAGCTAAGTTCAGGATGTAATGAAGAGGTAAAAAAGTAGATTTAGCATGTCAGGAGGGTGGTGGGAATGTCAGCAGAGAGGGCTGTGTGTGAAGATGCAGGATAGGTGAGGAATCCAGATACAGAGACTTTTGACAAGTAGCAGGACTCAGAACTGTATGGAAACAAAGAAATTGGGGCAAAGAGACTTTCTCAGGGTACCAGAACATGAGTGGAGAGGTTGGGTGGGGTTGACAGATGAGGGTTAAGACAAGTAGTCAGAAGGGAAAGGGTGACAGGGACAACCTAGGATAAGCTCAAGGAAAGGAGAAAGTGCTCAACTGTGATATGCAGCTAGCTAAAGGGCCTCAGGAGTTAAAAGCAGCAAAAGAGGAAGGTGGCAAGGAGCAGCCTGTAACAGGGAATTGATGAGTGACAGACAGCAGAAGGAGTCAAGTTATAAAAAGGAATGTTTCTTTAAAAAGATTGATTTGATCCATGACCATAAATACCCATATTGTTTGTAATTGCATGGTTACCATAAGGCATCACTACTCAGCAGAAGCATTCTTGCATGATGTGAGAATATTTGAACACTTAAATATATTTACATTTCTTTAACTTCTGTTCTTCATCTGTTCTGGATGTCCCAGTAAATTATAAAATTCTAGTTTAAGACAATTATACCATATCTCTAACACAAATTTCTACCATTACCCCTTCTGTTGGTGATGCTTTCCATCAGATGAACTCAGGGCTCATTTGCAAACTGGGTCAGAACTATTATCTCCATTTTACAGATGAAAAGTGAAGGTGTTGTAGATCAGTCTGCATTATTAATGCCAACTCTCAACCTTTAATTCATTTTACTGTCATTTTCCTTGAAATATTCATTTTTACTTCTGCACTAAGGGTATTTTTGTCATGTATTTCTAATGCATGTGAAAAGTACCTGGAGCATAGTATGGGCCATTTTTAGCATTCTCAGGACTAAACATCATAATAAATTTGCATAGTGCCAAACCCCCACATTACCCAAAAGAAATTCACTCTCCCCTGAGCATGCATCTCTGACTGAACATGTTCCACCTTAACTGTAGAATCTCTAGGGAAAGCTCTTTTCTGTTCCCACAAGACAACTTGTTCTTACATCCCCATTTTTCCTCCTAGTCCACACAGCTTAAAAAAATGCAAGAATATCATTCTATGTACTCCATTCAATTCCTATGGCAGGCACCACCAAATCCTGCATTTGAAGCCTTCATTCTTCAGGACCTAAAGAGAACATGCTGATTGTGGCTTTTTGCAGGTGTATCTGTTATGTTCTGGAAGACTTTCTGAAAAGAATCTGAGATATCTCTGCTGATTCCTTAGGCAAATTCACATGGACTTTTCAGTATTTTGAGAAAGACAAATGATAAGGGACTGTCCTTAAACCCAGTGATGACTTATAGCAATGTACCAGGCTCCCTTCTCCTTCCCATTTTTCTTCTTTCTCAAATGCTAACCCTTAATAAGAGGTTTCTCTCCTCTGAAATAAGAGAGGTTGGGCCCAATGACCTGAATACACAGCACAACTGAACTTTCTCTTATGAAGAGCTTGAGGCCTGCCTCCCTCTCTGAAAGAGCACATGCACTCTTCTACAGGTACCTTAGTTTGCTAGACAGACCACAGCAAACTAAGACCTATCTCCAACCTTAAAATGAAGATCAGTGAGCTCCCTCCAAAGCCCTGCAGATGTAGATCAAATGCTAACACGGAGGAGTCAATGCCAGACAGCATGGCTTTCTAACAAACTACAATCTGATGGTAACAGTCAAAACATTTCTAAAACTCTGAGATTTCTTCCCAGATTTCCTTCTTGCACATAATCCAATGCTTATTTAAAAATTTCAATTGAAGCTGTTGCTAGGAAAACCACCAGGCTTTGTTCCATGCACATCTCTAGCATTACCTGCGAAAGTCCTTCCAAAAAATGATGTTCACTCTACCTATTCCTTTGTATGTTGGGATGTACTGATTCTTCTGAGACAAGTACAGCAACCTGCCTTTGGATAAAAATCCTCTGCTTGTACACAAATTCACATTAAAAAAAAAATTAAGTGATGATGCCACTGTGTTTTCAGTGATTGCATTGCAGACCAGGATGGCCTGTTCCTGAAGAGTCATCCCACAGGGAAGAACAGCAGTTAAACACAACAAAACAGAAAAATCATCAGGCAGAATATTTAAAACACTTATCCAAAAATTAAAACATAAATTGACAAGGCATGGAAAAAGATGTGATCTTTTTCCACAGGCTTCTTGCTTAGCTGCACATTTAGTAACATTTTGCAGAACTGGCAATGACTAAATTCTAACAGAAAAACTCATCTTCTTTCAGGTTTCAAGACCTAAACATATTAGAGCCACTGACAGAAAATGAAGCTGATAAAATGTCCATTTGATGGTTTTTGGTTTTTTGTTTTTGTTTTGGTTTTTTTTCAGCTGGTGTCATCATCAGAAACAGATTAATTTGGTTGAGATTTTCAATGATATAGAAACTAGACTTCAGTCTGAAGTTCAGCCTGAGGCTCACTTACCCATGCAGAAAATGTTTAATCGAATGGAAATAAGAAAATCATGCAGCATCAAGAAAATGGTCCTTCTTTAAGGAGCGTGGGTGTATGACTGTTGAGGAGGAAAGCAGAGGTCATTTCGTTATATTTTCTTCTTCCCTCTTCTCTAGCATTTACTGTCTCTTGTCTAAGTGCACTCTAGGTCTTGACAACTAAATGAACAGATGCTATCCTGTTAACAGCCATGTTTTTTTAAGAATGTTCATTCCAAGAGAAGACTTTTCTAAGAACATATGGCAAGCTAAATATATTGAAGACTTGTCTCAGCTGGCTTCATCTGTACAGGAATATATCTCTCAGGTGAGATGCTCAGAATACCCACCAGTAAATTATCATTACTAAAATCCCCAGGTGAAAGGTACAACCCTAGCAAGGGTGAAAGGGAAAATAATTCTCTCTCCCCATTATCCCTAGAAATCTAATCATGATTGTAATTGATTTTTATAGCAGTACGACACTGCACTTGCTGCAGATCATTGTAATATCAGCCGTGTTGATTTAAATCTTAAAAATCCTAACACAAAAAGACAGGCTGCAGAGCAAGCCACCGCATGAGACAACAGTATCTGACAGATGATCAGGAGTCAGGCTGACCACAGTAAGTCACCTGTGACACCAAAAGCCATGCCAAAATTCAAAGGGTTTACCACAGTGCCTTTGAGCCAAAAAAGTCTAGCCTGACAAAATAACGTGTTCCACTTCAGCATACTACCTGCTCCTGACAATGGTGCTGAAGAATGGCAGAGCCCTTCTTCTTCTCTAAGGAGCATCCTTTGCATATCATTTAATCATGAGAGAATACAAATTCTGATCCTTAACAGCTGAATAAATATTTCATTATTTTTGTAGTAGCAAGCTAAACGTAAAAGCAAAGTATGTTAGCCGTGCATAAGTAGGTAGGATCAAATACTCGGTATTGTGTTTGGTTCTCAATCTTAACAAAAGGATTTTTAGCAGACGACTAAGCACACTAAGTGGCACAGTCAGTCAGATAAAATTAAACAAGTAGACTTGCGTCAGCAACATTAGGCCCTTAGCTGTGTGTGAAGAACAATATTAGAAGTGACGGGGAACAAATTCCACATAGCAAGCAAAACCTGAAGACTTCCTGCTGTATCAGCGAGGGAGAGGAGACACCCAAATACACGTCTCCTGTCTTTTGTTTGTTTCATCCTTTAGCAAGAGGCCTGATACTGCAAACCCAATGTCATACATCACCACTTTAGAGCATGGGCACAGAGTGAAAAATAATCTGCTTGCAGCAGCTTGCTTGTAGGTACTGACACACCATGGAAATATGAACACAACTGACCACAGACACAGGAAAAGCTTTGAAAAGGAAAGCAAATTAATAATGGAGAATGTCCAGTACAGAAAGCTCAGATTCCACTCTGCTTTGGCTCTTTTTCCAGAGCTTCCACTGCTCAATCAGATTAGCCACCATGTTTCTTTTCCTTAAGGAATGGTGTCTTACTAAGACCCTAAAATATATACAACAGTTAATTGTTACATACCAAGAGCAGGTAGAAGAGGGCAAGATTGTTGTGCTCCTCTCATGACCTGACCTGAACTTTACCAGCAGCTCATGACTTGACTTAGCAGTTTAACTGGTGGATTTACCTGCTGACCAGGTACTGCTGCTGCACAGGATTGCAAAAAAAAAAATCCTTAATGAAAGCTTACTATCCAGCCAAGTGTCCAGCATAACTTGCATCTCCTGCCTCATCAGATACCACCATGCACCTCAGATATTAGGCCATTTTAAAGACCTGCTCCTTCCTTCAGATCTTGTGCATTTTCCCTGGTGGAAATACTGATGCCTAAGGTTGGTATAGGCTACACTAACCCAAGCCGAAATCATGGCTGTGAAGCAAAAGTGATTTTGTGAAACCATGATAAGTCTGTCCTACAGGAGAGGTCAGACTAAATCTAAATATTATAAGAGGGCTTTTATTAAGATTTCTGAAAAAAACCCCTCATTTTTAAATTACTGCATTCTTGATGCCTTCAATGCATATATAGCATAGATACAAACAAGCACCCCATTTTGCCTTCCCTTTTGCAAGTAAAAAAAAAAAAAAAAAAATCATGTTACCAGAGAAAAAGAGGTATGGTAGGAGATAAGAAAAGGGGAAAGGGAACAAAGCAGCTTGGTGAGCTACCAGGTAGCAATTCTCTTACCATTCTGACAAGCTCAATATTTCTTTGTCATGATTATGTTCTTCCTGTATTCAGCTAAGAGTTTCCAAAAATTTTGGAGAAAGGAGGGCAAGGAATAAAATATCAGTTTTTCTCTTACTATTAACACGTGTGAGGATGGGGAGAAAGGGAAAAGGAAGGACTAATTATAAAAATAAGAATTTTAATTTTTTTTTGTCTTCACATTTTCATGTCAATATATCCCAGAATATCCTGAGTAGGAAGGGACCCACAATGATCTTTGAAGTCCAACTCCTGACCCTGCACAGAACACCCCAAGGATCATACCATGCACCTTACACCATTGTTCAAAAGCTTCTTGGACTCTGCCAAGCTTGCTGTTGTGACCACTTCCTGGGGAGCTTGTTTCAGTGCCCAGCCACCCTCTGGGTGAAGGGCATTTCCTTAACACCCAATCTAAATATCCCTTCACAAAACTTCAAGCCATTCACTAGGGTCCTGTCACTGGTCACATGATTGTGTTTATTTAGCACATCAAATAGCGAGAAAGTGGCTCTTTTCATTTATTCTTTAACTTCAAAGTGAAAAAAATATTATTACTTACCAAAACTGATAATTCTAAGAATTTTCCACAGGTTAAATTAGGCAAAACAAGGATAGAACAAGGGTATAAGCTAAATTTACTTAACCAAGGATCAATATCTTTTCTCTTGCACAATACTCTCTTGATACTTATGGAGACCACATTTTTCTTTCCTGAGATATTTCCAATTTTGCAGTTCCCCAAAGACTCATATGTTTTTTGCAACTGACCAAGATTTCCAATTTTGGAGAAGTTTAAGTGTGGAAATGCTCCCTTTACTGATATTTTTTGCCAGAATATTATAAATCATTCTGATATTTTCACCAACCGAGTTGGATCATTTCATGTTCAATTCTAAAGATGAGCAACCAAAAAGCACTCAGTTTCTTTGTGATCAATTCAAAAACAATTGAAGCACAACTAAAATGATCAATGTAAAAACTATGCTATAATACAATTACTGAAGAATGCAATTATGGATCACTAAACCTTTTAAAGGAAGTTCAATCTAAGTTAGACAATTCCATAGCTGTAAGTGTATCTCCATATTAATCTTACTTACAGCCTAGTAGACCACATTAACAGGAACCAAGTATGCAGCTGAAGAGAAAGAGAAGCTTTACACACAGATTTAGATGAACCTATGTGCATGGTGGAAGAAAAACTTTTGTACTCAGACATGAGGTTCCTCACATAGAGGAATTTGCATTTCACTTTGTTTCATATCTTTCCTCTCTGTTCAATCCTCTAGCTTGTCCAGGTCTCCCCAAGTGACAATTCAAGCCTCTGGCATATCAGCCACTCTTTTCAGGTTTGTATCATCTGCAAACATGGAGAAGTCCAAGGCCTGTCTCCCATCATCCAGCTCACTAATCTTGGACCTAGCATCAACACTTGGAGTACCTCACTAGCAATCATCTTCTAGATACACTTTGTGCCTCTGACCACAGCAATCAGAGTCCAGCAGTTCAGCTGATTTTCAATTCACCTCTCTGTCCAATTGTATATCCTGTAACATTATTTCAAGGCCAAGCTGGATAAGGCCTTGAGCAACCTGGTTTAGTGGGAGGTATTCCTTCCCATGGCAGAGGGAATTGGGACTAAATTATCTTTAAGGGCCCTTCCAACTCTTGACATCTTATGATTCTATGATCATCCATTTCCATGAGGATGCTGCCAAATATCTTTCTAAAGAGAGATTAAATAGCATCTAAATATCTATTTTTCCTCCACTGGTTCTCTCATTTCTTCACAGAAGGCTGTCACTGACCCTTCATAAATCCATGCTGATTACTACTGTTCACCCTTTTGTCATTCATAGACCTAGAAACAGTCTCCAGGAATAGATATTCCATTGTTCCCCAAGGATGGAGGTAAGCTAATCAATCCATATTTCCCTGGATCTTCCTCCTTGCCCTTCTAGTAGGGTGTGCTATTTGCTATTTTCCAGACCTCAGTTGTCTCTTGATCACTGTGACCTTTTACATGCTGTCACATCACTGCTCTCTGGGCATGGATGAGGGCATCCTGTTCTAGGAACATGTATGTGACTGGTTTAAGTGCTCCCTAACCTGATTCACCATTGCTTAGGCTGTCTTCCTAGCTATAGAATTTTCTTCTAGTCTCAAGAACCTGGGATTTCTGAAAGGTAAATGTTATCAATAAAGACCAAGCTCAACAAGATATCAAGGACCTTCATCCCTTTAAGTGTCCTTTGTTACCAGAGTCTCTGCCCTGATCAGTGGCAGGTCTATTTCCCCCTCAGCTTCTTTTTTGCTGCTGATGTACTGGTAGATTTTCATGTCACTCTTTGTGATGCTTCAGGTGGGCTTGGGTTTTCTTAATCCTATTCTTGGCAGATTGAACTGTTACTCAGCCTACTGTCTTCCTGCTCCTGTTTCTTGCACCCCTCCTTCTGTGCTTGTTTTGTCAGGAGCTCCTTGCTCACCCAAGCACCACTCCTGCCACCTCCTGCTTGATTTCAAGCTCTTGGTAATGGACAGCTCTTGAGCTTTTAAACTTAAGAGCCCTTGAGCTTGTTGAGTCCATTTTCTCCATCTGGCTGGAGTTAGAGAAGATGCAAAGGAGTTACAAACACCATCCTGACGAGATGAACTGGGAGCAGGCCAAAGGCAGAGTAGCACAGGAGAGCACTCAATCTATAAAGATGCTGCTCTATGGCTGGCATAGATTGCAAAGCACAGTGCAATTTCAGGATACTCTGATGTTGCTCTAATATTATACATGAGAGCTGTCAGTTGTCCCAGCATACAAAGGTGGATTGCAGCTATCCTTCTTTCTTGTTACCTTACATTCTGGTTCAAAGAGAACAACTGAGAATTGGGGTCTTGGGAGCCAAAAGTCACACTCCCTTTTCTGACCCAAGGCAAGGGGAGGCTCTCCTCATACTTTTAAGCTATTCAAAAGCTCTCTTCCTAAATGACTGAGTGCAACTTGACTTCCTGATCCTTGAGAGAAACCGTTGCTATTTCTCACTTTGGTTTCTCTGACCTGCCATGCCTTAGTCTCTCCCTGTGGCTTATTCCATTAAAGTTAGAAAGGTCCAACCTTGCTCCACTGTCACCCCAAGATTCATTTTCACACTTCTAAAGTAATTTTAAAAAATTACTTGAAGATGTTATCAAAAGGTAAAACATCAAAGATCAACATTAATGAAGTTGTAACAACTTAATGCTGCATCACATGTTAAGCAGAGCCATGGCCTGCTTAGCACTAGAAAGGTTATGACTAGCAAAAGTTTAAACAGCAGCTTGCTTTGTTTCCCTGTGAAAAAGCACTTATTGAACTCACCAAGTCTCATGCTCCAGGACACCTCCTGCTCACTTATCAGCTGTTGGCAGCTGTACTCCAGGTCTCGCTTGTT
This sequence comes from Regulus satrapa, assembly GCA_013396955.1. NCBI lineage: Eukaryota > Metazoa > Chordata > Aves > Passeriformes > Regulidae > Regulus > Regulus satrapa. Next base: position 1,045,459 of record VWZN01004115.1, on the reverse strand, counting down.
GCCGTAGAGAGGAGAGGAACTGGCCACAGCAAAAAAGATCCCCCCAGGAGCCATCCTGCCACACCACAGGCCTTTGATGGAGCACAGGACCCCGCACACTGCACATGCCTGAGGAGGCAAAGCCTGCTCTGGGCTCATCACACCCACCAAAAACACTGCAAACCTCCCCTGTCAACTGATTCAAAACATGGATTGTCCCATATCAGCATCCAGATAATCCAAGAAGTCTGATGTCTGTGGTTCTTGGCCCAAGGAGTTGGCTAATATTCAAACCTCTACATCCATTAGAACACAGTTCAATCACTGAAAAAAAATTAACATCTTCAAATTAGTTTATTAACTGTAAACATGCTCAAAACATCCACCCATCTTTCAAGTAAAGCAAAAGCAAAGGCTTGGCAGCTTCCTACCTCAGAAACCTCAAGAGTCTCTCACAAACTGTTTGAAAGAACTGCTTCAGCTCCTGTCAAGACAAAAATCCACACTTGCTCTGTCTAAAATCATAAATTCATGCCCTGCTATTGCAGCCAAGGATACTCCTTAGTACTTGTGTCTTGAATAAAACTGCTATAGGTATCTACCCACCTTAGGCTGTCTTTAATCACAGCTCTTTTCAATAATGGTAAAGCAGCTTTTTTACTTCTCTGAAGTCATCAAAGGGTTATTTTTCAGGCTCTTCAGAGCAATCTATCATCTCCAGCTGCCAGTTATTAGTACCTTCCAGGCTGTTTTATCATCTCCAGCTGCCAGTTATTAGTACCTTCCAGGCTGTTTTTATTTCTTCTAAAATGAGGTAAACTAAGAAAATATATGTACATACATGCACAGATACATAAAATAAACAATATATATACATACATACATATACATGTATGTATTTGTTAACAAGAAGCAAAGACCTTGTTTGCAATGCTGTTAGATAAAGCATTAGAATTTTTTTCCAATGGAAATGCTTTGAAAAAAAATAAATAAAGTGGCTTTGAATCAATACAACTTCCTCAGTCAATCCTGCAATAAATTCAAACCAAGGAAGATAACTGCAGACAAACTGAGTGAAAATTAAGTATCTTAAGAGCTGAAAAGCTATACAACACTTGAGCATTGCAAGAAAAAGATTGACCAAATGTTTCAATTATGAATAACAATAATTTTTTTAAAATCACTACTGCTGAGAAATCCTATCACTTTCCAGCCCCTGGTTTCACTCTCTAGGCTTTATTCTGGGTCTGCACCCCAACCATCCCAGAGTGTATTTCCGAGGCAAGTAGCTCTGCAACCCTGCAGATCTCTGGACTCAGCAGACTAAGGGCATGGAGGGGAGGTGTCACTGTCACAAGAGTCCTGCCACACGAGACTGAGTCAGAGAAACAGTCATCAAGAAACCAAATACTCCTGACCAGACTTCACTAAGTATCAGTGGTGTCAAGAACTCTAATTTCTCCCACACCTCTCGACAATTCAATCCTACAAGACAACTTATTTTGAAGAAGGTCATGCAAACTAACACCATCAACTCTCTCCCTGCACCCCAGAGAACCTTTCAGTGGGGGAATTAATCATTCTCTACAACTACCTGAAAGGAGGTTGTAGTGAGGTGGCTGCTGGTCTCTCCTTCCAGGTGACAGGGTCTGAGAAAATGGCCTCGAGCTGTACCTCAAGGTACAGCTCTAGGGGAGGTTTAGATCAGATATCAGGAAAATTTTCTTCTCTGAAAGAGTGGACAGATATTGAAATGAGCTGCCCAGGGAAGTGACAGAATTGCTATTCCCTAGAAGTGCTCAGAAGGGATGTGGATGTTCACTTGGAGATTTGGCTTAATGGTGAACACCACTGGGTTAGGTCATTGGACTCAGTAATCTTGGGGCTCTTCTCCAACCTCAATTTCTGTAGGCACCCAGTTTGAGGAGAAAAATGGCATGCAGGAGAATACTGTTAAGATACTGTTAGGTAGAGAGAATAAACATCCAGATTCAAAGGGAGAGCTCACAAGTGTAGTGCAAGACATTCAGCAAGATTGATTTTTTTTTTTTTTCTCGAAACAGATTAGCCAAAGGAAAAGGGAAGAAAAGACAATGGGAAGAACACAAACCTTCATCACAAATGGCTTTCCTTTTATTTAATTTTGGGTTTTTCCTCTGTTTCTTAAAGGGGTGTTTTTTTTTCTGGCTAAATAGATGCATCATATCTTGCCCAAGGTTTTCTCTTAAAGATTGTCAAGGAGCTTAGCCTACTGCGCAATTATGGCATGTACAGAAGAGATACTTCCTTATGAGCAAAGGGAAAGAACAAAAAAAAAATAAAAAAATCCAAATTTCCTTCTGTCATTAAAGGAAATGCTTTGGCACACCTTGTACAGATAGTTACAAACCGTAGCAGTTTTTCTTCTCTCTACCTCTATCTGAGATCAGAAACACTCTAAGCTACTATAGAATTCAAGTCTTCAATCAGTCACTGATTTATGCTTTCTTCAAGTTGAGTCTTATTTTTAGTTGACTTATAACATGTTATTTTTCTTCTAAAAAGTGTAGTTAAAAAAACAAGCCTTCGTTTTCAGAAGGTGCTCTATCTTCTCTCAAAAATGTCTGTCCTAAACTTTCTGGAACTGGCTACATGAGAACTGTCTCCTTAAAACTAGTATGTCTGAAAGAAGGTAAAAAAAGGAGATCCAATGTGCCTTTTCAAAAAGACACACCAATAAATATTTTACTGCCAGCCAGAAGAAAACTCCATCCATGAAAGCTACAAATGAATTTCACATACAGCCACAACTCGGTAGTTGCTCCCAGGTTGTGCTAAATGGCATTCTCTATCCTGCTGGAGCCACTGCATAGGATACATCACCAAGGGATCAATATGATCTTTCTTCCCAGCATATCTGTACTAATAACAAGTCTTGAAAATAGTGTATGTAGCTAGAGGATTCTATAATAACGGATCACACTGTAACCCTCACCACCCACCTCAGGCCTCACACATCAGTTTTGCCACCCAGCACCAGAACTTTACTCCACAGGATCAGTAAATATAAGCTACATGCAATGTGTGAGCAAATATGGTAGGTCTTCCACCTCCAGAGGGCAAACACTTCTACAGGTGCCATTCCACTTCAGAATTAAAAGTCAAGCCAGAGAGATAGGAGAAAGAAAACTCCACAGCTTTGAATTTTATGAAGGTTCTTCTGGCCCATCTTAAAATACACTACAAGGAAATATTTTTTTTTTTTTAAAAAAGGACAAATAAAGGATGTTTTGAGCACCTTCCCCAGGGTGGTGAACTGAGCTGATATACCCAAAAGCCTGCCCATTCCTTAGGAATGTCCCAAATCACACTTTTAAATGCTGTCACATCTCCATAGCAGCCACTGCTCCAGCTGGCCCTGGAGAAGTAAATCCTTGACTCTAAGGGAAGAGGCAAGCGTATTTGCATTAAACCAGGTAACTTCTCTCAGTGACAAGTGCATTGCCTGAGATACAACATGTGAGCAGGCATGCTATCCCTTCATTGTCAAAATGCTGTTTGGAAAGAAAATATCAAACTATGCAGAAAGATGCCAGAAAGAGCAAGCTGACTGCCTAAAAGGAAGAGCATTGCAGGAAAGGAGGAGAATAATGCTTTGTGGGATGATATCAACCCCTGCACTTCCCATGGAAGAGTACATTTATTTCACAGTCAGCAAATTCCCCACCAATGACAAAAATTTGAATATTCAAAAGAACAAATACAAGAAATCATGTTATCTTAGGAACAAACAAACAAGTACCTGAACTGCATTGTCTGCTTGAGAGAAAAATCAAACCCCACAACCAAGCACCCAGATGCTGCAACCCTGGGAAAGAATGTACAGTTGTAAGCTGTGTATAGCCTCGCGAGCCAGTGAAATGTTTGACAGGAGAATACAAACTGACAACATTGTTTAATCTGCATTTCAAGGGCAGAGCTGAAATTGCAGTTGCACACAGTCCAAAACACAGATCATTGAAGGGAATTCTTCTATACCTTCTCCTGAAGGAGGCCAGCCAATCATCTTCCCTTTCCAAATGCAGGTCTCTACACCTACCCATGCTCCCTAGGAGACATGAAAGTAGAAAATGGTTAGATAAACAGCTCTGCACCTCTTGTTGTCTTAACAGAATATCAACAAGGGCAATCTGGAGAAGTATTTTATTCTTTGGTGTCCTTTTTGCATCAAACCAGGTTAATAAAGAAGTAGAACCTCAACCTGTCTCTGTTCCATGGGAGCAAAATTCCACAATTATCAGTACTGATCAGTCCTAAAGAAGACGCGATTTCTTTTGGAAAATCATGACCTGTTTCTGAATGTCCTTTCTATACCTAATGTCTCTGGCTGCTCAGTTCAGCTGTTATTAAGTAGCAGGAACTATTGCACAGGCAAAACCAAAGTATCTTGAAGCCCTGCAGTTCTGGAAAACACTTATATCAATAGAGAAAAAAAAAATAACTCCAGGAGATACGTTTCATAGAAACAGAACAGGGAAATCCTGCCAAAAGGTATTGTTCAGAAACCCCAGCTACTCAACATTATTAGACTGATATTCAGAGCTGTTAACACCTTTCTTTCATCCCAAGAAAATTTTGAGCACTAATTTCTTCTGAATGGAAAAAATAGATAAGGCCCAAAACAAGTGAAAATTCCAGTTAGTCCTTCAAGCACCAGCCCTGGCACCTGGGGAGTAGTGGCTGCACAGCCTGCTGCAGCAGCTTGCAAGTGTGACACCACTCAAGCATTTAGAGCAGAGGTAACACCTGCTTTACTCTCTGCAACAGCCTTGCAGTACTTGCAACTAACAGGATGAGATTTTTTTCTCACCTTTGGAAAAGGGTCAGTTGACCTCATTGTTCACACAGAGCAGATTGAAGTGAAGGTAGAGTTAGGAAAGAGGTAACTAAGGGCAGGTACACTAAAGATATACACAGCTGTGGATACCAAGTGCGAAACCAAAATTACTATCAGCCCCCAAATAAAGAACTATGGAGCAGGTAGGGGGGCACAGCAGGAAAAGAAATGCAGAGGCAGGAGTCTCAAACCCAAGGTGTTACTTGAAATAAAATGAAGTTATGTTCCTTGCCACAGCGCATTAGGGATACACTTTCAGGTGAGAAAAAGCCTGGACACAATTACAGAAGAAAATGCTGCTGAGAGCTAGTAATAGAAATCACCTCTTCTTGTTTGAGGATGCCCCCATGTCCCTAATTCCTCTGGCTAGGAGAGAATTCTAGGAAATGTTACTTAATGCCAGGCCTGCTCCCATACCTTCTGTTAGACTTCACTGACCCTTATCAGAGAGAGGACGCTAACGTAAATGGGCTTGGATCTGACAAGACCATCCTCAGGAGAACACAGGCTATTCTAGGACACGGGGCTGGACTATCTACAAGATGCAGTTATGCAGCAAAGCAGGCACAGAGTCAAAACCCCTGGCTCTGTCTGACAGAGCATCCAGTACTGGTGAAGAATTGTTACAAAATAGAGAAAGCAGCATTATCAAGGAGATTAATATTCAGCTGGTAACAAGGGGAGCTGAATTACCAATTACAAAATAACCTCTCATCAATTTTTAATATTAGTACTCCTCTTAGCAGTATGAAACAGGGGAGAATAAAGGTAGTATAAAGAAAAATTAGGGAGAAATATCTCTACCTGTTAACATCTTCATATCTCCAAACTAGCCAGTGAATGGTAAAAGAAGCATAAACCAATCACCGGAGTATCACAGAGATGTTTTAAAGGTAAGGTAAAAAAACACAAAAACAAAAAACCAAAAAAAAAAAAAA
>VWZN01004115.1:1003165-1016105 GCA_013396955.1 Regulus satrapa | reverse complement strand
CTACATTTTAGCAAAATTTTATCCATAAGCTGAGTTTTATTTCAAGGGGAAAGAAGAGAAACCAGGACTGCTTATTAACAACAATTCATGTGCTGCAACTCAGTGATTTGCTATTCACATTTATGTTCATGCCAGACATCCTGGGTAGTGGCTGAAAACCTCAAATCTTACAAGTTTTAATAGAACTCTATTCAAAATATTTTTGTTTCCCAGCTGGGAATGGAAAGAAAGAGGGAGAGCAATATTTAAACCCTAGTGCACAGCTTGGATGACCCGAGCAAACTGCATCATGAAGAGTTAGTGTGTGCTAAGCCTTACTCCATGTTGCAAGGGCTTCTAGCTAAATGTATCCAAATAAAAGACACTAAAAAATGACCATCAGCATATTCCAGCCACAATGAGGAACAAAGACCTTATGCAATCCAATCAAACCTGGTGTTTACCTTAGTGCTTACAAAGATTAGAAACACACACATGCAATTCAGTCTCACTGAAAAAAACTTAGAGAAATATTATTAAATCACAAAAGAACACCTCTAGAGCAGGCCTCCCATAGGGTTTGACTACAACAGGGACATCTGGGAGACCTGGCAGAAGTGGCACCTTTATCCAATCTAACACACTAAAGGCAATGTGGTCGTTCAGATTTTGGTATCCCCAGTGCTCATATTTAGTCTAAGTTTGTTCCTGCATCAGTAGACTCATTTCAACAGTTTCTCCCACAGGGAAAGAATTTGGGGCTGAACTAACCACCTCTGTTAACACAGGCTTACCCAAAAAAATTGAATCAAGCCCACTAAAAATGAAAGATAATACAATAATAGGATAAGGCTGTGCTGCAGTGGGTCCACCATCAGTTTCCTGCATGATGTTAGTTAAGTAATTCACTGTGCCTAATTACATCTCCAAGAACATGTGAATGAACAAATACTGGAAGCTATTCAGATGTCACAGGGGGTCAGACAGCTAAAAAGCTCAAAACAGCATTTGAGGTAAGTATCAGAATATTTTGAAGCAGTAAGGTCAACTGTGTAATTTCCATCTAAACACACACTGGAAACACCTTGTTCCTAGAAATATGTGGCCAAAACCAGTTGAAGTTAAACTTGTGTCTGCTGGAATGCATCTCACTGTTTCTCTGGTTGCCTTTTCTTTTAGACACTCTGGTTTTGCTTTAAAAGCCACGAGAAAACAAGAACAACCAACACACCCACTTTCTCAAGTTTATAAAAACAAACTTCTCAAAAATTAAAACTCAATGACTGACACCTAAAGGCTCTTGCAAGAACATTATTTTTAACAAGCAGGACTGGCAGCTTTTAAAAGCTAGTGTTATCACAGCAACATTCTAGTTAAAAAATGGAGCACAAAAAGAGACATGTTCTGACATTCAAGGAAGTAAAGAGTCCAGAGAAAATAAAGCCAAAGGCGGGGGGGGGGAGGGGGGGGAAGGCCACCACCAAACAGTTGAAATTGAAATCTACTAACAACAGGAAATGCGGATAAACCATAACATCAGTGAAGTGAGAATTGCCAAGCGATTCCTCTCAGGGAATCAAGTGACTGATTGATCACAGGTATTTTAATCTACTCTATTTTAGTTACAATTCAATCAAATGTATGATTCAAAGCGGAAAAGCAAGCATCTTGAAGGAAGCAATCTATATGAGCATAATAGATGAGGATAATTTTTATAAAAAATAAATCAAGGTAGAGGTGCCTGTGGGCTTGATTTAATTGCAGAGGCAGAAGAGTGACCATTTTCTGGAAGAGAACTTTGATGTGCTTGCAGAAGAACTCATGTTTTTAAAATTATCAAGTGCATCATGAAAAGGGCAACAGCTGCACAGCAGTAACTTGACATGCAAATTCCTGCCTTTATTCAGTCCACGTATGCACATGCTGATAAGAGATTTAAGCAGAAAAATATTCCTTTTGCGTCATCACATGAAGAAGGGATATATTGTTTGCTCTGAAAAAAGCTGCTTAATACCAAGAAAAATATGCTATTTTGCAAGCAAGCATCAAAACATTTAGATTTTCGTTGCCGTTTTAACCTTGTGAACAGAAATACACTGATGGGTATGAGATGACCATAAGCTGACAGGCAGGTTGAGAGCAAAATTTCTGAAAAGCCATAACATACACAAATGCAGGAAGGAGCAGCTAGTTTAAATATTTTATTGTAAAGAGAGAAATCTGGGCAAAATTGTTTTCCCCAGAGAAATAAGATTAATTTGGTCAGACGTGGCTCATAACACATCAACTGCACATTTGCCTATCTGCTTTTGGCACTTAGAACTGGCTATGCCAACAACAGAAGATGCTCACATCTCCCTGGGTAGATTTGCCCTGGTAGTTCATTACAGGCTCTGATTTTACTCATGGACTCTTTTCCCTGTGCTGTGGCTACAAACCAGCACTTCTTGTTCAGGGTGATATGGAAAGTGGGAATTGTGAACTAAGGTACATCATTAGTGGGCCTCCCGCAAATGCACCAGGAACAAAAATGAAAAGGCCCTGGTTGCAAAACAAAAAACCCAAATTTCATCTGAAGTAATGGATAATCCTATTCCTCTGTTGATACTACTTGTCATGTCCCTGGTAAAAATTCTGTCCCCAGATTTCTCCCTCCACTCTGATTCTGCCCTGCTTTCTCCTACATTTTCCCAGGTCCTCATATTCACAATTCTTATTGGGATTCCTTCTTCTGTAAAACTTTTTTCAAATCATGATGGGTCCCCAAAGCAGCAGTAAATGTACCAATACTTACAATTTGAGAGGTCTGACTAAGAAGTTTACTTTTACTAAAAGCTGTGATTTTTTTTCCAATCCCCCACTGGTGAGCTGAAATAATACTGAGTGTGCAGCTCCTGCAGGCTCTATCAAGAGCCACCTGTTCATATTGTCACCTTATTGTTTGATTCCTTCTTAGAATTGTGGCAGCTAGCAAGCTACTTAAGGAGCCCATGCCTACCAGAGATGGATACCTGGATTTGTCAACACTGAAATGATTTCTTTTCCTTGGCTCTTCCCGTTTTTTTTTTTTTTTTTTCCTGGATGAGCACATAAATTGGTTCTCTGCAATCACTTGGCACAGAACAGGGGAGCTGTTTTAGTCAGGGGAGATGAGGGCACACTGTTTGAGTTTTCTCACTACAATCTGCACTTGCAGTACTGGGAAATTAAATATCCAGGTCCCAACACCCATAAAGCATCCTCCTCCTAAAATTCCAGTAGATCCCAGCCACAATATTCTGTGCCCTCAATTACCAAATCATCTCTTAGGAAAACTGATCATCAGAAGAGCAGTAACAAGCAATCCCCTCATCTAGGGACTAAAAAAAGCATGAAAGTTGAAATTTAAAAAAATTCTTAAATAAAGTTCAATGTAGCTCCAAAAGCTTTCCTCATATTAAATGCATGAATTACCATGATATGCTATAATTCTGAATGATAAGCTGAAGTTTTAAAGAGAAAATTGCAAGGCCTCACAAAAATATAAAGCCATATGTCTGCATGAAAGAAAACCCATAAAGTGGTGAGTATCACAAACACACAGCTAAAGGGAAGATAACTTTTGGGAGAGCTATATTTGCTTTTAAATCAACAGGTTGATAATATATCTACTAATCTATGGATTCTCCAAGCAGAGTCAGGACTAACTTGCAAAGGTGTGAGGTATGCTTAGGATGAGTTAAGAGGGTAATTGTCATATCACAGTAAAAGCAAGAGAGCTGCTGGTAGCTCCTATCAGCAACATTTAACATGCAAACACCGGGACAGGGAGTACAAAGGCCAAGAGGAGGAAACGGAACACCTCTGCTGCTAGATAGAGATACCCCCCAAAAAATACACTGAGCCTATATGAACAAAGATCCAAAGATTCTGATTTTAGTATTCCAGGTCTGTCTGGGCTCCTAGGCCAAAGCTTAATCATTTGAATAGACTTTTTAAGAAAAAACACACCAATAAGTCACACTGCAATATGCTGAAGGACTGAGGTACATAAAAGTAAAGAGGCAATTAAATGAACAGCAAAACCAGTGTTACAATTACCAGCAGTAGACATAAGATGTATCTGGCTGACCCAAACTGAAACATTGCCTGGATGAACAAGTAAGAACAATTTAAAAACCAGGACTGCATGCATACACAAAACTATGTTACTATCTCTCCCCTCAGCTTTTATAGCCAACCGCTTTTCTAGTCCAGTACATAACCCTGCACTTGACTACCAGAGACTGCTTGGGCAACTGCAGGATGGAAAAGGTTATTGCCAACACCACAGCTACCACTTCTTCAATTTTGTGACTCATCCCATCTTTTTCACAGCACCTGTAGTGCTGCATACTAGCATGCACAGTAACAGTTACTATGAATTTATTCCCCAAACAAAAATAAAAGGTCTAAGCAAAACCCGCTATTACCAGTACAGTATCAGAGAACAACTTTAATCAGTTGTTAACCAAGGCGTGATTTTCTTCAAAATTTATTATTCTAGTGGATTTTGTCCAATAATGTGAAAAATTGAATCAATGCAATTTAAAAAAACACTAAAAAAAAACCAAAGAAACAAAAAAACCAAAAGAAGCACCCTTTAACAGAGACTGAAAATACAGTCTCACAAAGGAAGTCACAGATTTACACCCATTTCCTAAATTAAATTTAGCAGCTTTGAAAGATCCTCAATACACAGCCCTGCAGAAGGAAGGCCTTCATCTATAAAAGATGCCAAGCATACATATTAGAAGTGCATTCTTAGCTGCATGAATAAGTCATAAATAATGTAAGTCAGTGAATGCCTCCCCACCTTCTGCCAGAATAGAGCAGGAACAGCTCATGATTTTCAGATAAAAATTGTTATTCAGAAATTATCTACAAAACCATCTCCATGAATTGCTATTTGCTTATACTTTCTGCCTGAATATATAGTTGCTCTTATTAGCTGTTGAAAATGCCAGCTGTTTTGATTGGCATGCAGTTCACATAGCACATCTCTTCTCCCTGAGCATGGGTACTTACTGGAAACTCACAAAACTACCTGTTTTAATCTGAACCCTTGTGGACATTGTCAGTGGTCAGAGAGAAGAAGATGAAGCTTTCCCAGGCTGGCCCTAGGAAAAGCATGAAAAACTCTGGAAGAAGAATTTAAACAAACTTAGCACCTGATGTTTGTGCAAATGCCACAGTGTGAAATACGTGATGTTTATACTAAGATGTTTACCAAAGGGTGTTGGTCCTTCTTGCATCAATAAGCTCAGAGTATTCTTTGTCAATCAATCTGTTTCTAGAGCATGGAACAGACTCTATAAATGCATGTGTATTGCCTTAATAAACTGTCATCACTTTCTGCCTTCTGAGGAGTTTCTGTGTCACTGTTTCTTGCCACTCCTAGCTTAACGATGACAAACCCTGATCAATTTTTATTTTTTTTTCCCTCCCTGTGAGCCTGGTAGAACATTTCCTTGCAAGCAGCAAGCATTCACAGCACTGGTATAATCTGTGTAGACAGAGCTCTAAACACCAAGACCTGGGTAATAGGTTTTCATCAGGTCTCTCACTCCTTAAGTGCCACCTGCATCAGAGCTGCTGTCTAAGAGCCACTAGGAGCAGGTGACAGTGTCCTGTAGAGGACACAGATAGTATGAAACTCATGCAAACGTTACAAAACTGGAAGAATTAATGGACATTCTGGGCCTTGTTTATCCCAGATCTTTAATACGGACCCTCTGTCCACCTATGAAACACTCCTATCCTCGCATGAATAACACATAGCTCAAAGCCTAACATAAAAGCTGCACAGAGTTGGACAGCCCAGAGAATGCTCCACATCACTCTTTCCAACACAGCCATGCAACAGACAGTATGAGCTTTGCACATGTCTCTTTTTCTCATAGTTTGATTTTTTTTTTTAAATTTCTGCCATTTTTAGTCAGATACCTACATTGCTCATTTACACTAAAAGCATTTGTCAAGCTATGGTTTTTAATTTCTTCAAGGTTTACCTCCAGATGTGATGTCTTCAGACTGCTGTCAGCAATCCAGCAATCTCCAAAGGAAGCCTTTGAAATTGGCTCTCCTTCAGGATCCTAGTTTAGAAGAGCCATTGATTTCTGTTTTAGAAACTTGAGAGACAAGGTAGACATTTGGTAGCTGCTTTTGGGATTTTTTTATCTTGTTTAGGAAATATTCCCCCTTATGACAGACTTTATTAGACTTATAGAACACAAAGGAGAACTACTGAGCTGAAATATGGTGCTCAGGATAACTTGTGTTCAAACCAGTCACTCTTGCAACAGGAATCCCACAAGGCTACACCTAGAATAAGGAAAAAAACAGAGGAGACAGTTCTATCATGAAAACACCATTTTGTTAAAAGCCAACATCTTTCAAAATAAGGTATTTTATATGAATAAAGTGGAAGTCTGACAGCATTAAAATACTTAGGGTTTACATTTATGTGGAAAAAATTATTGTAAATTTCACTGTTTTTCTCAACAATTTCAGTTACAGACAAAAAATTAACAAAATATAAAAGTAAAAAAAGAATCATTGCTTTATTTCAGCTCCAAAAGAAGTGCTTTTATGATCTCAGATAAGTTTGGAAGAAGGAATTTTTTTTCGTATGTTTCAAAACTAGAGTTGGCTTTCCAACAAAACAAACCAAAAAAGCTTAAAATTCCTGACTGATCTTGGGTCCAACAATCAATCTAGATGACAAGCTTGCTAAAAGCATCATTACACTGGTATTTTTTTCTATTCCCTCTACCCACAAAGATCCAAGAGAAATGCACAGCAAAATGATAGACAAACCCAGAGAGAAGCATTGAGTCCGATATTTAGTTGTAAACAACATACACTTTGTATCCTGGTTCCAAACAGGCTCCACCACGAAGCCTGAATATCAGGCTCATCCCCATTAAAGTGTCATAGCAATTTTGGGATGAATGTGAAGCAGCTAAGCCATCCAAGACCAAATTTTAAAGGTCAAATGCCTGTTGTAGAAATATTATGCTTGTCAGCAGCCTTGGCTGATGCAAGAGATTGCACTAACACAGAATTTTGACTACTACTCATCAGTGTAGTACTCATTCTTCAGAACAAGTCCCTGAAGAACACTGCTAAGGTACATGAATAGGACAATGTGGAATAAATATTTTTAAAATATGAAGTTGTACTTCTGCCAAAGCAATTCACAGGCACTCAAGCAAAACAGTCACATTACTCTTAGCATGCAAAGGATTTCTACGCACTGCTGGGGAACATGCCGAGGATTATTGTCAATGAGAAACACCTAATGGAAAAAGCAATGGTCAAAAATATAATCTTTGATGCAAATGACATTTGAATCACAGTGAAAAGCAGTATACGTAATAATAGCATGCCACCAGAACCTTCCAGCTGCAGGTATCCAAATGTTTTTTTTTCAAAGGGTAGTTACTTCAAACAACTCAGTACCTGCTTTCACAAGAAATTGCACAGTAACTTAGAGGAGTTAGGTGATTTGCTCAGGAATATTCATGATCAGGCAAGAATGGCACAGTGGCAGCCCTGTGAGTAGACTCTTGCTCTCCCAGTTTCCAATTCCCCAGCCCAGCAGGCTCTCTGCTGGAGCAACATCTGGTGAGCCTTCCATTAAGAGCTGCCTGTCTGACATGTTCTCTATCCACAGAAAACACATCCACACAATGAGAGGGTGAAGCAGCAACATCCACATGAAGCAAGACCTCACTGAAGTGACTGATGCCAATACGCCATTTTTTTCTTAAAGCTTGACTACATCTTTAAAATATCTGGAATTGTAAATACTGCCTTTGCATTTTATGACACAATAAAAAGTGGTTTAATACAGCAATAAAAACTCCAATATGCCTTGACAAAGTTATTTTAAACACAGGTCTAAAGCCCGTAGCTACTAAGTTGTAGACAGATTTAATTTCAGAAAGGCCTTGACACAATACCATTTTAAATGAAAGTAAAATATTCTGCATATCCAGACTTACTAAATAAATCTCAAGGTTTTTATGGCACTAATTAATGAGTATGAGCACATTGGGACTGCTGAGTAATTTGAACTAAGGCTATATATTGGAGACACAAGAGCAGAAAGTGGCAGATGCCTAAGTAATGAAAACAGAGTTTAGGACTCTCTGAAATAAAATAGCTGAAGATGAGGAATTCTTGTGGTTCAGGAGAGAATATTTATTACAGTAACCTAGGGCACAAGAAAGATCAAAGAATTAGAAGCAGCATGAACTGCATTCTTCCCTTCAAAACATCACACAACCAAAACAATGAATAATTAGAGTTAATTGTGCTTGTTTGCTGCAATCAGTGTTTCATCACATGCAGCACACAGCGAGGCACATGAACAGCTTCACATCCACTGTGAGGAATGGGGTTTGACCCATTCCCAGCCATTGGGGTGGGAGACCCAAGAGCCAGGGATCCATAGCAGCCCTTGCCAACCCAAGATCATAGCAGTAATTACTGCCCTGGGCACTAAGGGGGCCCAGCTGTTTCCTACCAGCCTCAGGGCCAGCCCCAACCTGTAGTGGCAGCCAGTCATGGCCAGACACCCCCACCTTGGCTGAGCAGGACAGGCAAGCATCTCTGCCACATCTGTCCCCACAGAGACCAGCATGGACTGTGACAAATTCAGCTTTAAAAAATGTTAAGCTCAGTGTTAAGATGGAAAGCATTTCTCTCTAGGCTGCCCAATCAAGTGCTCACTAGCTGAATTAGCAATTATTTTATTTTTTTTATTTTCAACACAGAATTAAGCTAAACTTGTGCATTTCAATTGAAATGAGGAAGGCACTGCTCTTACACACTGCACAGTTAGCAAGTGCAACAGGACAGTGGTCTCTGGCTGGGTGGCAATCACTTTAACTAGCACTGAGCCCCAGAGCCTCCTCCTGGGCATGACTTTCACACAAAGATCCCATCACCACCTTGGAGCAGCAGCAGGTCCTGCTGAGGCAGGTCACAGGACAAGGAAAAGGCAGTTTTTCTTTGAACAATCACAATCAATTCCAGACCTGTTGAATCTACAGGGTAATGAGCCACAGAGGACATTTAACCATACAGAGTGTGCAGACTAGAACAGCATCCGTTTAAAAAACAGTTCAATTTGACTTTGAAAAAAATAAAATATCACAGTGAACAGAAGTTAAAACACATAAAAAAACAAGTTCTGCAGCATACATAATTTGCATAAGAATTGTATTTAAATATGATTTATTTTTCCTTTTTAATGTGGAAAAGTATATTAAAAGAGGCTTATCTTAATCAGAATTATTTTGGTGTTTCTGCCAGAGTGGTCTTGTACCAATTGTTCCTGCCCTCACCTGGCATCAAATGTTTTTCCCTTACCAAGATTAGTCAGCATGTTTCCAGGGAATCAAGGTGGTATTACAGCAAGATAAAAATTAAAATACACAGCATTCTCAAATCCCACGCAAAATACCTGGCAGAAACAAGACTCAGTCTTCTGATTTAGACACTGTGGAGCTCTCTTCTTGTTAATTAAAAAAGGTTAGGTGAATGATTTAGATGAGCAATTCAGAAGAATTATGAACCTTCCCAAACCTTTGTTCAAAATAAGACCTGAAATTTCTGGAGGCTCATAAAAAGCTAACTTTAGTCACATACACCCTTGTTACATGCATACACACAAAAGTGCACACCACGAGCTCTCCATTTTCTCCTACCCTTCCTACATTTAACAAGCAGTAAAAGTGTCAGAATAATCTTGAAGAATAATGCCTGTGTCAATAGAAAACTTGCCGCCCCACACTGCCTTCAGATACACCTTGTTCTTTTTCAGGGAACGTATTCTGAAAACAGCTTGACTGTTTAAAAAAAATTCAAAAAATAGCTATAGGAATGATGAAAATAATAAGGGATAAAAGTTTGTTTTTGTTAACCAAAAAGCATTTTGATGAATGCCACTTTGTGCTAGACTTTTTAAAATGTCATTCAGCATGCACAAAGGCTTAGTAGAAGCTTTTTATTAAAAAAAAAAAAACCCAAGTGCCTTTTGGCACCCTACAAAAGTACCTCAAATCACATGTTTTTTAACATGTGATTAACAGAAAGAACATCTATTTTGAAAACATTGCTCAGAATTTAGTTGCTTTGCCTCAGCATTACCAGTGGCCCAAAGGAGCATGAGAAGAGCTGAACTCCTGTCCTCTCTGTGACTGGTATGGAACCTCCACCAATAACTGCATTTAAGCATCCCTAGAGTGGGGCTGGCAGTCCCTGGGCACCACGCCAGTGCCCTGATGATACCCGTGCCAGCTGGAGAAGGCTCACAGCTGATACCACAGATGTGTGCAGGGGAGTGTGCTTCTTCCATCTAGATCCCCATAAATATGCCTGCAGCATAAAACCCCAGCCTAACATATATTAAAGAGCTTATCTACTCATGGCATGCTCAGGAGAGTCAAAGCCAATCAGCTGAAGACACAGAGTTAAACCCAGGAACTTAGAGTATTATTAGATGAAAGTTACTTTTAAGAGGGAATACCAAGAGAATACTTTAAACATGTTTTAAGGCAATATAACCTGATTTCAGAAGTCAATTGATTTACCTTCTCTTTTCAAAGTACACATGTGAATAAGATTAATTCAGAAGAAAAACTACACCAGAAAAGGTAGTAAATGTCAGCTATCAGAAAGCACCAGTATCATCCAAATAAATGTAACTACTCACATTTAAATTCCTTTTAAAAACCACACATAAGGCATAAAAACCTTCCTTGCAGTTAAGGAGTCACTGGGGGTTTCATCTCAAGGCAGCACAGCTGCATTTCCCAACACCAGAACTGAAAGATTTACCCTTGGGAGGCAGCTGTACATCAGTGACCCTTAGGCCATTCAAGAATGCTCTCTGTTCTAGCACCACAGTTGTTATGGTTCTGGGTCTGTGTTCCTCTTTTCCCAAAATCAGGATTATAAAAATATGATCCCACTGCAATTTACCACCAATAACTGCTGTAGTTCTCACCTCAGCACAACATCAGCCACTGCCTTTTGATCTGAGACAGCAGGAGCACGAATTAGTGACCCACCATCTTTCACAAGGAAAAGTGCAATTTAATTATTAAACAACAACAAAAAAACCCCAAAAAAACCCAAAAAACAAAAAACCAACCAACCAAACAAACAAACAAAAAAAAGAGTCCTGAACTCTGCTCCCAGCTGTTTAATTGTTTAATTTTACCTTTTCATCTATTGATACTTAGCTTCTTCACCCTACACATGCAGAAAATAAAGTCTCAAGAAATACTTGCATTGCAGAAATCTGGGTCATTTATAACCTTTTGGGGGTTTTGCAGGATTACTTACCTGCTTCTTAGCCAAAAATTAATCCTTACGGAGTCTTCTGAAACCTTCTATAATCTATACTTCATGGCAAAAGCATCCTGCACATACCAGTAGTTAAACTCCAAGTCTTTCTTCTCTGGAGATTTTACAGATTTAAAATTAAATTATCTACGTTTTTTTCAAAATATTCCTAAATCAGTTTCAAGACTCAATCCATTAGAACAAAAAAATTTCAGCCTACATAGTACAAAGGCTGGCTTCTGCACAAGAGTGTACATCATTGAATTTTAGTCAACTAACTTGACATTCATACACCACAGTGTGCAGAATAGGACAGTGAGTATTCAATAGGACACTGACACTGTACATAAATTTAAGATTATCCATCAATTGCAGTTCCTTACCAAACTGGTTGCCCATATGTGATTCTTTTAAGGCCATAAATATTTCAGAGAGATAAAAAAAGACTTTAAAGAGCCTTCCCATCCCCCCAAAAAAGCATGAGGTGAAGAACATGGAAAAGGTGCAGAAATAAACCTGGCCTGATATTTTGTCCAGAGGTCATTCGCACATTTAAAAGATTGATTTATTAAACTCTGAAAAGTTGTGTATTTTATATTTATCTGCATAAAAGCATTAGGAATAAGATGTTTATTATTGCACAGGTGAAAAATTCAACTAACTGATGAATCAATTTAAATAGCATTTGAACTACTGCTTTTATAACCCAAGGCTTAATTTTTTCCATCTCCTTCCCAAAAGGCTATGCATTCTTTACTTGCTCATCTGCAGGAATTTACAGGTGTTAAATTAGCCACAGTAAGCCTTACCTTTTGTTCCCTGATTGCTATCAAAACATATTGAGAATTACAATAGAAACATATTGAGAATTACAGAGAAAAAGTTAATTAAAAGTTTGAATAGAAGCTCCACAAAGTTCAAACAAAAGATTTTTCCCTAGTTCATACCAAGGTCTGGCTGCATGCATAATTGCACATTAATCAGACTCTAACTTTCTATGCTTTTCTTCAATAAAAAAAATAAAACTTTCTCCTTCAATTTAGCTAAATGTTTATAAATATCCAGAGCTCCTATTGCAGTCAATACCTCAGGGATGTGATGTTAAAGTGATAAGACAAGCACAAAAAGACCAAAAAGTTCCAATGATTTGTATTGTTGGGGCAGCTTGCCAGGTTCCCCATCTAAATCCATCCTATAAATAGAGGTATTCTAATGTAAAAAAAAGTTTCCCAAGTATCCACTCTAGTTTAAAGAAAAGTTCTTTCAATGTCAGCTTTCCACAAATATAAATGATTGAGTTTAGCTCATAAATGTCATCTGAAAGTAAATTTTAAGATTGCTGCTTCCAATATTCATACCAAAATAGTAAGTTTTATGTTAAAGGCCACTGTCTGCCTTACAGAAAGAACCTCCGTGCTCCACATTTCTCACTACAGCCTTGGCACACAAGTACTTAAATGAACTAGTCAAGGATCAAATTCCACACTTTGTAAAAAGGATGATTCACACAGATTTACTGGGTTTGGCAGGGGGGGTTCTTGGTTTGGATTTTTTGTTTGGTTTTTTTTTTGTTTGGTTGTTT